>VDFB02073175.1:0-79553 GCA_007258455.2 Sequoia sempervirens
AAAAACAAGAACCAGAGCTGTGGCTAATGAAGCACTGGCACTGAATGAAGTCTCCGGAGAATAAGCAGGCGAATGCGCTGCGGAAAAGGCGCGTCGTGGACTAAATGAGCCATTAATCTCGCCACGATCATCGTATATTGCTCCATCCACTGCGCTACCCCTACCAGTAAAATCATCACGCCAACCCTAACACAAGCCTCGGGTTTCAAACCCTAACACGATTCTCAATTTTCAACCTAACACGAGTTTTTCAAACCCTAACACGATTCTCAATTTTCAACCTAACACTAGTCTTTCAAACCCTAACAGAAGCCTGCAATTCAGATCCCTGACGGCTAAACAAAATAGCCTACTCACCGGCAACTCTGCAAGTTTTCGTGTAAATCAGTGTCAGGAGGCGACCATACAAGAGAGATTTAAAGGTTATTTGGAAGGTTCCAGGTGCCCGAGCGGTTTCCCGATAAACTATGTGGGCTGCCGTGGCGGTATTTTCACGCGGCCATTTTGACCGGGTAATGGAGCATTCATTGCATTTGGCGTATTTGAGTCGTTGCGATTCAAAACAAAAAAGAAAATGAATATAATAATAACAAAAGGTCTCCAGATTATCATTGGGTTAACTTTTATAAGCTTTTTTAGCCGTTTGTTTTGGAATTTGTAGTTTACACGTGGCGGTAAATGGGAAGATAAGTCCTGTTTTCTGAAATCCGTGAGAAGATAAAGATAACGTCGTTGTCTTTACACGTAAACACAAATCCAAAGCCGTTAATGCGTCCCATCTGTCAACGCCTCATTGTTTTACAAATGTATAGCAGATTGCACTAATGGCCTAAAAAGTAGGCCATGTCTATCCTCCATAATGAATGCACATATGACCAAACTGATAATTAATTAAATTTAATACAATTAATGTTTTTTAATTTAAGTAATCATTATATGGTTGATGCACATCTTACCAAAATATTAATTAATTAAATTGGGTGCAATTAATGTTTTTTATTTACATAATCATCATATTAGGCCAAATGTGCATGGAAAATTTGGTTAAAAAATTAGGTGGTAATGTATGGTGGCCCATTAGCGAATTGTTTAAATTATTTATTTGCAAATGGTATCGTAAATGAGGTTTTGGAGAGGATATATATAACTTGTGGGTTGATTTGATTTGATTGAAATGATATGAAAGGAATTTAGTTGATTTGGCATTATTGAAATGATATGAAGTTTAGAAGTGGAAGTATAAATATATTATTAAAAGGTATTATTATAAAGGAGAAAAGTGTGTCATGTATCTTTCACTTTTTTTAGTTTTATATTTTTGTTCTATATAAATTGTTTTTATGTTCAATTTGTTTTGTTTTGCATATAAATTTTGATTACTATTCAACACAATGGTATGTTTTAATCAAGACACATGCGAGTTCCTAGGATCTTATTGAGTCAAGTCGATGATATTGATGCTAAGTGTATGCTTGCATTTGAAACAAGATTTTTGGAATTTTATTTTAAATGATCTCATCATTTTAGAGGGAATTAAATGCATGAAAAAATGCTATAATTTTATGAAAATTAATCTAATAAGCAAAGTAAAACAAACTTAATATATTTCTTGGAAATAAACAACTTAATCCACTTTTAAATTTATGCAACCTCTCTCTTTTTGTATGCTTATAAATTAATGAAGTACAATGAAAATTTAAATACACTAAAAAATTAAATGAGTTAAATTAATTTAATGCAATTAATTTAAATTTAACTAGGTTTTGTGTTTGGCTTTTGAGTTGGAAAATATTGTGTTATCTATTTGTATTTTGTGAAATCCAATTTTCTTGAGGATTGGACTTGGGAGAAAGTCCAATTGTTGGAAGGTGAGCACCTCCATTGGTCTTGATGAGAAGGTTATTTTTACATTATGGAGTATTTCACATCATTGAAATAGTTTAATTGGTTCTCATTTTTATGTATTTGAGTTATAATAATCAACTTTGATCTTTGGGGAGAGTGTTGGTTCAAGTTTTGTTGAGATACACCCCTAATGAGTTTGTAAAAGTTTGTAGTTTTCCCTCAAGTTGTATATGTTTTGAAAGTAATCGTATTTGGATGAGAGAAATAGAAAATTGGAATTATCTATGTTGAATCCATGATTTTAAAATAACTTGTGGTTCTTCAATGTTCATCATAAAAAATAAACCTCTTGTATTGAAAATAATAAAATGTAGTGATATATTCTTCATTTATTCCATGATTTAAAAATGATTTATTTGAGTATTAAAAAAAGAAAAGGATAAATTCTTGAAGAATTGAGATCTCTTTAAATCCTTTTGTAAAATTTAAAAGGTTCAAAAGAAATTTTATTTGGTTGTATTTTATTTTTTATACTATTAAGAAAAAAATATAGGTATCTTTGTGGATGTATATACAAAGTATGTAAGCCCTTTGAAAATATTATAAATATATAAGTGTGTTTATATGGGTTTATGCAAGCAGTTCATTTTTTATATTATATAGATATACATACATACATATATGCACATATATGTAATCTATACATAGATGTTCATGTATATGTTAATCATTGATATATCAATCATTTCTAACACTATTGAAAAATATTTATGAATATGTGTATGTATATGTTTCTTTCTTGACATCCTCATATGTGTGTGTGCGCGCATGTATATTCATTTTAACACATGCATATTCACCCATTTTATTAGTCAAATATATAGGAATCTATTATAAAATATTATTTATATATTATTAAATAAAATTTATGTATGCAATTTTAAATATAATTTTTTTATTAAGATTATGTTATTTAAAAAGAAATGAACTATATAAAAACAAAAGAAAAACTAGGGCATGTGGTTCAACCCAAAGCCCCAAGTTGCCACTTGGTGGGGCTTTCCCCCTACTCATGTTAGTTTTTGTGGCCTAGGGATGAGGTCTCACCCCTTCCACAAGAAGAGGGATCAACCCCCTTATGGGAGTTGCAAAACTCTTATTGGGGACAAAACTTCCCATAGGGCTAGCCACCCCACAATTGTCATTTTTTAATTATTTCAAATTTCCTTATAGAAATATGATATTAAATCTAAACTAAAAGTAAAACAAAAACATAATGATTTAATAAATTATAGTATTTTTATACCATTATGAATATTTATATATATTGCAAACATATTTTAATGAGAAAACTCTTTTTTTTTTTAAATATATATAATAAAAAATAAATGAACAAGAATAAGTTTGAGAAATTTAGAAAAAAGAAAAAAGGGAGAGTTTTCAAAGGAAAAAGAAAAAAAGAAAAATAGTTTACCTTCGTTAGGGTTTCCTTCTCTTCTCTCTTCACCTTTGCTTCTCCTTCCACATGCATTTTGAATTAGTGAGAAATGGGTGGATGCTTTTTTTTAAGTTAGAATTTAGGATTTGTGTTTTCCAAAAAGTTTAGTTTTTAAGGATGTTTAGAGGTAATTAATATTTTTTAGGTGAGTTTACCTCTCTTGACACCTTTTTGAGAAGTGTTAGTGTAGGTTTTTATTTTTCTAGTGGGTTAACTTTTTTCCGTTGGTTCTAGAATTTTCCTACACTTTTATTAAGTTTATATATGTTAATAAAGTGCTAGTTTAATTAATTAATAATTAGGAGATAAGGTGTTGAGGTGCCACCATCCTAAAAGGGGTGAGAAATTATTATTTTTAGATAATTACTTGGTGGTCACTCCCTATTGGTTGGGTTTTCCACCTCCATCTTCTCCTTAGATCTATATAAATTCACTACCTAGCTTGTATTCATACACTTGCATGTACTCTTGCATATTCATTGTTGCATATTTTAGTATACATGTGCATTGATGTATGCATTCATCCTTTTGCAACTTTACTTTGACATCCTAATATAATATTGTCATCTTGAAATTTGCACATCTCTTGGAATCTCAGGTTTGTAATTATTTTATTTTATTTATAGTTATATGGCTTATCTCTCTCATAGAAAGATCTTGGTTATTCATATGTTTCAAATTTCTAACATTGTATCAAAGTGTTAGTTTCTAAAGTTTTGAGTACATGGATTCCTAATTAAGAGATTGGAAATTTTTGTGTGATATTGTAAATTTGCATATGCTCTTCTATTGCATTTAAATATGATTTGGAGAATCAAAAAGTAATTATGAAGATTTTTTAATCTCATATTTCCATGTGTGTTTTTTGTGATATCTAGTGCTTGCAGCTATTTTAGCTATAGGGTGAAGCCACATAAGTGGTTTACACTTTTGAAGAGGAAGGAAATTTGAGAAAAAATGACCCCATGGCAAAAAAATTGGTTTTAGTGGTTCGCATGAACCTACATGTTCGACCGAACCATAAAGGGGTTCGACCGAACTAGGGTTCGAGCGAACCCATTAACTATTGGGCCCACATTTCCCGCCCAAAAAATAAAGGAAATGTGCATATTAAGGGGGGTTCGCATGAACTAGGGTTCGAATGAACCTTGGTTCGCTAGAACCCCCCTGGTTCTAGCGAACCCCCTTTTTCCCTAATTTTTTAATTTGTATTACATAAAAAAACCTAAAATTTTACGCTTTCAAGTCTCGGGTTGGGGATGAAAATGGGGAATATTTAGAAACCAAACTTGGAATCGAAGCCTTTTAACGAGCTATCAATGAATATAATTTTAGTATGTTTTGTTTTATTATCTATATGTTTTTTTTTATTAAATATAGGTTTTTCATCGAAAACAAAATCTCGCTCAAGACAAGTGGAAAATAGAAGATTATAAAAAAAAATTTAAATATGAGTGCACCAGATATTGAAGTCCTTGATCCAACAAAAAAAGAGAATAATTTTGATACATACAAGAAAAGTTATGCTATACCTGGCCGCTGCTTAGGTCCTGAATTGTCATTTGATTGACTTTTGAAACTTGATTAAAGAAAAAAATATTCATTAAAAAATATCTAACCAAGTGGAAGCACTAGATATCAAAGTTAGAAATCTAAATTTGAAAGAATTGAATTTTATCCTTCATGGAAAAAAAGTTATGCATTATACGGTGTGGCCACTTTTTAAAAATGCTGTTTTTGAAAAACCAATTTTGTGGGAGATGGAAAAAGAAGTGCAAAAAAATTGAAAAAAATATTTTTAGAATCTACAGACAAAATGTGACAAGACTCTAGTTTACATCATCTTCAAATTCCTTACGGTTTAATCGCTATAGGTGCCTGAATGTGGAGATTGTGTTAAAAAAAAAATATCAGTGTCCAGTTAGGCCAAAAAGTGTAAACCACTATTGTGGGATCACCCTATAGTGGAAGCAATTTTTATTGTTCCATTACATATGAGAGGCTCAATAAATTTAGATTTGGTTTTTGTTTCACTCAATTTAGCTACTACAAAAGATGTACGAAACTATAGCAAGATCCAAAACAATACAATGCAAAATTAGAATTTAATATAGATTTGAAAAGCCTAAAATAGTGAAGGTATAAACCCTAAATTCAAATAGTAGGGTTATGTAAGACCAAAGGGATTCACCAAAATCTAAATAAAATTAACCTTTCCATATAAACTTAATCTAGATAAATCCAATAATATGCATGTATAAAACATAAATTAAATTACATTAATTAATGAGAGTGGTGAGAGTTATTAGAAAATTAAAGGAAATAGGTATGTGTTCTTAGCTCTAGAATCACAAAGAAGAATAAAATTGAAGTGGCACTAACATCTATCTATCTTCTTAGGACTAAAAGTTATTGGTGTGAATAAGGTTTCCTACCTAACTAGTTCACCTAGTAGGTCCTATTCACATGTTAAGTTTACTTAGGTCCTAGGAATTTTTCTGGAAGTTTTAGGTGTCATGTGATCTTATCATGTCATTTAATACTTTTTCCTAGGTAGTTATGATAAGTTGTCTTATATCATAAGATTAAGACACTTGTCATAATCTTAATATGACATCTTATGTCTCACCTTGGCTATATAACCAAGGGTCTCTCATACATTGTATAATCCAAATATTGAATCATATTTGCCTTATTCATGTTCTCTCTTTGTGCTTTCTATTTGGCCTGTAGATCTTGGCAGGGTATCTCCATAGCCAACTCTTACAAAAGTGGATGAATCCTTGCTTGTTTTTATTTGCCTTAGATTTTATGCAAGATCTATGTCTACACCTTAGTTGATTCTATAGGTCTAGGATGATTTTATAGGCATGGATCTAGTTTGTTATCTTGGATTTGGTCTTGTAATCTATGTGCTTTTCTTTCAGGTTTGTCAAATCCACTAACATTTATTCTACTATGAAGATTTGCGGTATTTAAGAACACTTTTTGAGGTTTTATGGGTTTCTAGGGGACAAGTTCTCCTACATCAAACCCTATGAAAAGATTGGGTTTATAGTCATGTTAAAGATTGAAGACAATAATCTTTGTGCAAGAAAATGCTCCAAAATAACTAGATATATATTTTGATTCCATTTAGTGCACCAAGTTGAAGTGTTCTTATTATGATTGGTTCTTTAATGTAAATGATAATCGGTAATGCTTCTCAATATCAAATGAATGTAATGGAATGCCTTAAAATACATATACATAGCAATAATTCATGCAAACACGTGTTTAGTCAACTCACAACAACTAGTGGAATTGATAAGTGAGCTAAATTTTAATTTTAATTTTAAAAAATCAGGGGTTAGATCTGCAATTGCAGGATGAATCCCACAACCATGAGAATGACCTAGGACAACAGAATTGTGGAGTTCATGCAGGGAAAAAATATCTAATCATAGAGGGTGCAATGAATGTGGATTATATGAGAGAAGGTCCAGGGATAGGTAACATATGATCGTAAAAATGAAAATAAATGTAGATAAGAATAAGTAAAGACTAAAGAAATGAGCCCAATTTTACACGATATTGTACCAAAAATTAAATGAAAATACACCATAAGTTTTTTTAATACACATATGATTTAGTACCCATAGATTCAGCAAATGAAGTGAAATCCGGAAAACAGGAATGTTTAACCAGGACCATCAACAAATTTTACATAATATAAGTTTCTCAGATGATGCACAAAATGTTTAAATGTCCCCAATGTCCCCAATATACAGTTGGACATAACTGTGTAAGAATATCCTAAACATGCACACAAATTTGCCTTAAGCAGAGATCCAACAAGACTTGTTATGGCAGGAATTTTTGCCACAAATTATGAGTACCGTTGCATGGTGGGAAGCGGCCCAACAATGAACAAAGAATGAGGTGGAACAGAAAACATGAACGATGCACGCCTACCAAAAGCCCGATTTGCTATCATGTCATCAATAACTTCACACAGAAACTTTGCACATTCCTGCAATAACTCTGCTATCACTGGAAATTGAATCATCCTTCTGACTGCAATCTTAGTTTCCCCACAGCTAAAAACCTGTTAGATCTTCACCATCATTTATTATTATAGCTCTTCCCCTGTTTTGCAATGAATATGTTATGCCCATCATTATGAATCCACTGGCACCTTTTCTAATGGCTGAGCAGTCCACAGTTTTTGAAAGAGTATACTACTAGAACCTACTGTATTGGCACCTGCAACTATGTGTTCAGATTGGATTGGATTATTTTAGATTATATGCATGTCTAAATCATATTTATATGCAATTGTTAGATTCGATTTTAGATTTGATTGAGAGATTTAAAATTGATGGCACTGAAAAAATTATTTGATATATATATATAGAAACTATATAATGTTTAAATATTCTTTGAAAATTATTGATGTCAAGTTTGTTTCATTTAAAATTTGATAACATTTTGAAACTGATTTGATTTATATATAGATTATATAATGTTTAAATATTCTTTAAAAGGGTAGAAATCATATTGTTCATTATTAAGTAAAGGAATCATAAAATGTAATTGTTGTTGATGTTAAATTGATAATATCTTGAAAGTGTGTGTATGTATGTATGTATGTATATAATTAATTTAGATTAATTAATTATTAGAGTTATAATGAGTAATTAAACATGGAAAAATACATATAAATAAGTGTGTTATTATAATTGATGAATTCACAAGGATTAATATAGATTTGAATCTAATATCTTGATGGACCAGGAATAGTAAATGATAGATGAATAGTCATCTTAGGGTCATAATGGTCTATTAATAGTATGTAGTGATGAATTTTGGGACTAGGTATGAGTTTGCAAACTTATATTGTACATATAAAGTTTTCATGTGTGATTTGTTAATTGTCTTTTTGACCTCGCTCGATTTATCTTTACTTCTTTGCTTCTTGATATCCATGGATTGGTGGTATTGATAAATACTTTGGCGGGGCTATCTTTATGTTGCAAGGGACATTTTCTCCTTGGTTAACTCTCAATAATGTGTGTGAATAATTGAAAGCAACAGTCTTCAATCATGCAAACGCTCCTAGAATGTTTGTGCAAAACTATATTACTTTTTCAATACTCCAATTAAAGTGTGTAATACTAATAATAATCAAATCATGCTCTCAAATCACCAATGTCTCATTGAATGCATTGAATTCCTTTAAATATAACAAGATAATAACACCACACACAAAATTTTGTGTTTAGAAGGTACTAGGCAGCAAGGCTAAAGGTGGGAGATTGATCAAATTTCAATTTAAATTTTAAAATTTTGGAAAGAAAACAATTTTGTGACTTGAGGAAAAATTCATGATTGTGAACTAATTAATATAGGGACATGAAAGGAGGTAGATCTTATTGGATAATTAATGCATTGAAGTATGTGCATGCACAAGTGTGATGAATAAGCTAATTAAGGTAATGTATCAAAATTTATAATCATATGTAGATGGGGTTAAGGGATAAATGTATAGAGCTATATGTGTTGAGAGAAGTTGGATAACATAGGGAAAGGGACTTGAATTTATACAAAATCATGTCATTTGTCAATATATCTATTTATCAAGCCACTCTCCTTGGAATGAGTAGAAATTAAGTAGGAAATGGCAAGGGTATGCAAATTTCACTATAAATTTATTCCTTTATTTAAGGTGCACATGAGTCCTAGAAATGACCAAAACTAGTGAAATTACCAACTTCAACAATATTTAGGAATATAAATAGAAACATGACCAAAACTAGTGAAATTAGGAAAGTTATAATTACTACAAGAGTTTGGAGCAATGAAATGAATTGATGATGATAGGTTACAAAACTATTAAAATAATGATAGAAATGTGTAAAATACTTAGAATAAGGGAAGATGCAGTAAAATTATTAGAAGTGTTAATAAATAGATGATTTTTTTATAATGGTCTTCCCATTATTTTGGATCTTGCTAGCATATATTATCAAATTTTGGTTAATGAGAATATTTTGGATGGAAGTGATGAGTTATTGCATAAAAGATGGATTAAAAAATATAAGTTCAAGAAAGTGATATTGGAAAGGTGTAAAATCAGGTTTTGGTCATCATTTAATGCAATCCAAAATAGAATAAAAGATATAAACAATTTTGTAAGTAAAATTGGATGTAAAATATTCAATGCTCAAGGTGATATCAATATAGCTTACATTTTTAAGATGCAACTACATGCTATGCTGCAAAACAAGTCAACAAATATGGAAAATTTTGATTCTTCATCATTTCTAAGGTTAATAAGAGTGTGAGTTGCTTGTGCATAATTTGAGAAGAAAATTCTACTATATAAGCAAGCACATTAATCTATTCAAGATCATTTTATTCAATCCAATATTTATTTTATGTATTCAAATAGTCTCTAGATACAAGCATTATGAAGGGCGTCATAACAAGTTTCAATCATATAAACAAAGGCCCGTTCTATATTTCTAATTTTGTATATAATTTAATATCTAGATTTACAAGAGAAAAGTACAGAATGGCTCTTCACATTCTTTGTATTTGTGTTCCCTATTCTAAAAAGGATCCTATATGTATACTAGTGAAAGGCTCATTGTAAAGGGGTTATTCTTTTGGGACTCCTCCTTGGGTTTTAAAGGTAGAATGGTTTTTGTTCTTTTTTTGTTATTTTGGTGGAAAATAATGAATATGAAATGACTACATGATAAATGCTTTTTGTATTTTTATGGGTTTTCAAGTTTTTTTTAATTTGAATGTTAAATTTATCCTCGCCTTATTTTTGCATATTTAATTCAGCAAATTCTATTGATTCATTCTTTTGAACCTTTGATGCTTGAATGATGGTGAGGTAGTTTTGTGTATCCAATGAAAACAAACTCATGCTTTGCATGAATTTATTATCAAGCAAGCATACTATCATTTGGATATTCCACTTTCTAACATTGGGATTCACCTTTGTTTCTCTAACCCTTCCTCTTCTCAATTTTTATACATGGTGTTAGGTTAGGAGTTCAATGATATATTTTAAATCTTAAAATACAATAAATTAAATAATTTTTATACATGATTTTTCATTTTCCTTTACATGTTTATGATTTTAAATGAAACTGAAGACTTACTATATGACTTTAAATAGTGTTTTATTTTCACTATGTGAGTCTCTTTTCATACTAGAATTATTTTATTAATCACATAACCCCTTTAATAGACTAGTAAAAGCACACTCTAATTGAAAAATTTTGACAATAATTTTTTATTTGATAAAGACTCTTGAGGCTAGCCATCTTTCAAGTTGGAGAATGGCCTTTGTTGTTCCACCCTATAGGTTTCACAACTTGTAGGTATGTTGGTGTGTCAAAAATTAAATCAACAAGTATTTGGGAAAACCTTTGAAAATATTTGGAGATGATAATGGGAGTGAATATATTTCCAATACTTTCAATGGATTTTTGTGTGAAGGGGTCCAATTAGAGTACATTGTTCCTTATTCACCACAATAGAATGATGTTGGATAAAGAAGGAATGAGACTTTGGTTGGAATTGCTTGATGCGTTCTTAAGAGTAGTGGGTTATCTAATATTTCTTGGATTGAAGCAATTTATATAGTTGCATATGTACAAAAAAAGCTACCAACTACTTTATTGCATAAGAAGGAACCCTATGAGTCATGAAATGGAAGAAATCCAAGTGTAAAGGTTTTGAGAAATTATTGTCGTTTGACATATGCACATATACTCAATGAAGAATGGCAGAAATATATGACAAGAGAAAGAAAGGCACAATTATTGGTTATAGCTTGGATTCAAAAGGATACATAATTTCTAATCCCATAACATTGAAATTTTAGTGAGGAGAGACATATCTTTTTATGAAGATTCACTTTTGCATAGACTAGTAATAGTGGAGAATGTCAAGGCTACAGAAGTGGGAATATTTTATTGTAGATATAAGGAAGAACTTTAGCTTTAGGATTCTAATTGATCTAGACTAGTACTAAGAGAACTTCAATCTATAACTATACAACATGTGGAAGTTGTTGAAAAGCAACTATAAATCTAAAGATCAACAAGAGCCAAAAAAGCCACACCAAAGGAACAAGCATCATATGTATTTTATGTAGAAGATAATGAATCACTTAATGCTTGAGAATCACTTAAAATTAATCATGTATTAGATTGATTCATGCAAAGGATGAATATGAATCACTCATAAAATTAGCTTTGGGAGCTCACAAGTCTTCCACTCAGAAGGAGAATAATTAGTTGTAAGTGGATATTCAAACACAAATATAAGTTAGAAAGATCAATTGGCTACTACAAGGCTCAATTCATGGCAAAAGAATACACCTAAATTGTATGTTTGGATTATCACATGGCATATTCTCACCTACAGTCAAGATAACAACTATCCAAGTCTCATTAGCAATTGCAACATCCTTAGATCTTTATGTATATCATCTAGATATTAAAAAAAACCATTTTTTAATGAATTTTTAAAGGAAGAAATTTATATAGATCAGCAAGAAGGCTACACACAAAAAGAAAATGAGCAGTTTCTATGCAACTATAGAAAGCATTATACAGGCTGAAATAGTCCTTTAAGAACATGATATAAGCATATTGATGGGATTCTCAAAATAAATGATTTATTAGTTGCAACATTTATTTGAATGTTTAGAACAAGCATTTTGGTGAGTCGATGACATTCTAACTCTATGTGTTGATGACAACGTCATTATGAGTAATGATCTAAAAATATTACATTTATTTAAGTCTCAATTAGCTACAAAATTTAAGATGATCAATCATGATGAAATCCATTATTACTTGGGAGAAGAGAATCCATGATCAATCTTAAAGATATTTAGGATGAAAAATTGCAAGCCAATAAGTACTCCAATGGAAACATGTAAGAAACTATATCAAAATATTGTTGGGAGCTTAATTTATGGAACAATTTCTGGTAGACCTAATATTCCACATGATGTAACATTGTGAGTTAGTTTTCTAGCAATCTTGGACCACAACATTGAGCAACAATCAAAAATAATTTTCAAATCTCAAGCAACAACTAAGCATGGAATTATAGAATACTTGAATCTTATAGCTTTTTGTGATGTAAATTGGGTAGGGGATATTGATACAAAGAGATTAACTTCAAGTTATTGTTTTATCCTTAGTTGAGGTGCAATTTCATGGGTAAAAAAGAAACAATCGATTTCTCCTTTAAGTGTAGGAGTATAGTACATATCAACATGTCAAACAACAAATAAATCGATATGGTTGAGAACATTATTGAAGGATATTGAAATTGTCAATCACAATCAAGAGTGACATTCAAAATTGTATTATATTAAGTGGGAGTTAGAAGAATACTTGAATCTTATAGCTTTTTGTGATGTAAATTGGGTAGGGGATATTGATATAGAGAGATTAACTTCAAGTTATTGTTTTATCCTTAGTTGAGGTGCAATTTTATAGGTAAGAAAGAAACAATTTTCAGTTTCTCCTTTTAATTGTAGGAGTATAGTACATATCAACATGTCAAACAACAAAGAAATTGATATGGTTGAGAACATTATTGTAGGATATTGAAATTGCCAATCACAATCAAGAGTGGCATTCAAAATTGTATTACCGTGACAAAATATTCAAAGTAAAAGGAAAAAGTTAAGCACATAAAGAGTATAGTACATATCAACATGTCAAACAACAAAGAAATCGATATGGTTGATAACATTATTGTAGGATATTGAAATTGTCAATCACAATCAAGAGTGGCATTCAAAATTGTATTATATTAAGTGGGAGTTAGAAGAATACTTGAATCTTATAACTTTTTGTGATGTAAATTGGGTAGGGGATATTGATATAGAGAGATTAACTTCAAGTTATTGTTTTATCCTAGTTGAGGTGCAATTTCATAGGTAAGAAAGAAACAATTGTCGGTTTCTCCTTTTAATTGTAGAAGTATAGTACATATCAACATGTCAAACAACAAAGAAATTGATATGGTTGAGAACATTATTGTAAGATATTGAAATTGTCAATCACAATCAAGAATGGCATTCAAAATTATATTACCATGACAAAATATTCAAAGTAACAGGAAAAAGCTAAGCACATAAAGAGTACAGTACATATCAACATGTCAAACAACAAAGAAATTGATATGGTTGAGAACATTATTGTAGGATGTTGAAATTGTCAATCACAATCAAGATTGGCATTCAAAATTGTATTACCATGACAAAGCATTCAAAGTAGTAGGAAAAAGTTAAGCACATAAGGAGTATAGTACATATCAACATGTCAAACAACAAAGAAATCGATATGGTTGAGAACATTATTGTAGGATATTGAAATTGTCAATCACAATCAAGAGTGGCATTCAAAATTGTATTACCATGACAAAGCATTCAAAGTAACAGCAAAAAGTTAAGCACATAAGGAGTATAGTACATATCAACTTGTCAAACAACAAAGAAATCGATATGGTTGAGAACATTATTGTAGGATATTGAAATTGTCAATCGCAATCAAGAGTGACATTCAAAATTGTATTACCATGACAAAGCATTCAAAGTAACAGGAAAAAGTTAGAACAAATAAAGAACATTGTAATTGAATGAAGTATTCGACATAAATACTTACAAAGACACTACCAAGAAACAAATTGAATTTTTTTAAGGACTAAATGTAATAGAGTCTGATTGAGAAACATTTCACTAAGTGGGAGAGTTTTGCAGAAACAATAGTCATTTATAACCCTGCTTTTCAGTTTCCAAGATAAAATAATAGGAGGTTCAGTTCTGTGTTTTGTCTCTCCATGTTTATTTTAAGTTCAGTTTCAGTTCAAATCTCAGTATACATATTTTTTTACCCCAGAGCTCTTTTAATACACATATGATTTAACACCTAGAGATTTGACAGATGAAGTGAAATCCCCAAAATAGGAAAGTTTAACCAGTACCATTAACAAAATTTGCACAATATATTCAGTCTTCTCAGATAATGTACAAGATATTTTATGGTTCTCAAAATACAGTTCAACACAAATGGGTAAGAATATCCTAAACATGCACAAGAATTTGCTTTCAGCAAAGCTCAAACAAGACTTGTTATGGCAGGAAAACTGATGAGGGGCGTTGAATGGTGGGAGATGGGCCAACAATGATCAAAGAATGAGGTGGAGAAGAAAACATGAACCACAAACGCCTGCGAGCAGCCTGATTTGCCATCATGCCATCAATAATCTCACTGAGGATCTTTGCATACTCCTGCAATAACTCTGCTATCACTGGAAAAAAAATCATTCTTCTGACTGCAAGTTTTTACCAGACTTAAAAAATTTAGTTTCCCCATTCCCACACACCGTTTTATACCTCAGCATTGTTTATTATTACAGCTCTTCCTGCTGTTTTGATATGCTCATGTTATGCCCATCCTTACGAATCCACTGTTAGATTTTCTAATGGCTGTGCAGTCCACAGTTTTTGAAAAGACGGCGGAGGCCCCACTGCATACTGTGACTAGAAGCTGACTGTATTGGAATCTGCAAGCCTGTCTTAGATTTGATACACCTACAAATTAGATAATGTTTATATATTCTTTGAAAGTGTCAACATCGTACATGTTCAAGGGTGGTAATCATGTGGGTCATTCATGCAAGAGGAATCAAAATATCTATTTTGTATTGATGTGAAGTTTGTTTCATTGAAAGTAGATGACAAATTAGTTTTAAATTGTCTACTTCATTGATAAATCAGTGGATAAGTTTAAGATTTGTAGGATAAGGATGATATATACATATAAATTAAAAAGTCATGATAGCTTTTAAAATATCTTGGTAATTTATATGTGGTATTTATTAATAAAAGTGATTTATAATATATTATATTTCCAACAACTTTACATGTATAAGAAGAGATTTAAAAGTTGAAAAGTTCAAAATATTAGTGTAATAATTAATCTGGTTAAAATTTATACAAATTACATTTTGTTAAAATAAAGTTTTATCTTACTTAAATTTGATGTTGGTTTTATATTCATCTTAATTCAAGAGAACGATTGATTTATTTTAAGATTGGTAATTATTTTGAATTACTCTTATTAAAGACAAAGCTATGACCAAACCATGGTGTAAGTGATTATGAACTTGCATATGTCTTTTCTTGAATTTTGTTTCCTTTGATAGGCTTGAGCATGTAATCCAAAAGGATGTAGAACACTCAGCAATTTATAACTCTCTCATTGATAACACATCTTTCATAGTTTCATCAGCAACCTCATCACCGCATGTAGTACACATGGTAGTAATGTGATGCCGCATATTCTCTCCAATATTACCATCGACATCTAGATAATATATTCTAACATACTCTATTCTAAAATATGTTTGCAACACCATTCTAGAACAAGAATGATATAGAGGAAACTCATTAGTTGAGCCAACATAGTTTAGATTTGTAGGCAATCTTGTAACTACCCAACTACTCCTTCACCCTTCTCATGTACTATATATTGTATACTACCATTATTTGTAAGAAAATATACACCCAAGAGAATGAGCACACATTTCAACTTAGGGCACATGAGGATATCGTAGACATTCAATTCATTTACCTCTTAGATCATGTAGAAGACTATTGCATAATAGTTCACATTAAAATGATTAATGTGTTCTTCTCTCTCTATCTTTGATAAGGGAAATAAACAACATTTGTTAAGAAACACTAATTATCATCAATTCACCTTATCAAAAATCATGCCAGTATTTTAAGTCATTTTTACAAGCCCTTTGTCACATATGATTGATTGATTGAAAGATTACTAATAATTGGACTTGGTTGTAGGTAGTTTAAATTTGTTGTAGCTTGTTATGTTCTAGAACTAATTGCATCAAGTTGTAAGATCATGACATATCATAATCCACATAGAATTAATTAAAATAATATTTACTCATCATGATTAGAGTGAGGGGATTTGGTGTAGCTCCAAAAGTTGTAAGTCTGTGTAATATGTCTTTCCATAATGTGCATTTTGTAGCTTGTAGTCTTATGAAACTACAAGAAGAGTTGCAAAGTCTAATAACACATTAAAGGGGCGATTCCAAGGTTTTAAAATGTTTTTTTAGTGCATCTTCAAGTATAGAAGCTTCTATAATTTATTCGCAAGTATTGATTTACAAGAATTTAGAGTTTTAAATTCATACCATCCCATGATCTCAACAATTTGATTCATAATTCCTAAGACTTGTTATTTTGATGATTTTCTACCCTCTGGGGCCTTTTTGTTTGGGTCCAATGCTCTATAAATTCTTCTTATTTTATTGAAAACAATTTGATTAACAATTGTATTGTGACTCACTCCTTCCAATTTTTTTTTTAAAACACATACAAAAGATTGATTTTATGCTTACATGCAAAAGTTAGACATCATGCAAAATAGGGGTGGATTTTCTATTTGCATCTACAAGTTGAAAGTCTAAATGACTTAAAAAGTGAATATTTAATTTACAATTAGGTGAAAATTTAGAACCATGTCACCTTATACAAATATAATTTTTTAACTTAAAGTACATAAAAATGACATATATGTTTTATATTTTAAAATGGTGTAAAGTAATGAGATGTTGAATTTTAAGTGTAGTTTATGTTTGTAATTTTTTTAATAAATAATATTTAGATATATCTTTTTATAAAATTGATAGTAAAATTTAGTTGTTTTAAAAAATTAGAAAGTGAGTTAAATAGGTCTATTGGGACCCACCTAAACATATAAAATTTTCTTTAAAGTATGATGCTTATTTGTTGCCCTAAGTCCTCATTATTCACCTATCACAGTTTTTGACTTGAGATTTCATAAATAAGATCTCCTTTTCAATTCATTTTCAAAATTAAGTTTTACATTCATCAACATCCTTGTGTTGGGCTAACTTAGTGAAATTTCCAAGTTTGGTGGATTTTATGTTATTTTCCACTATCTTTGCAAGGTTTTAGAATTTATAAGGATGTTCACAATTAAATCATCAACATTTCTACATGTTTTCATCAAATTCCATTTTCTTGTGTTAATTTGGACCACATGTGGAGTTATAATCATCCACCTATTCCTTGTACCCCTACATTCTTGAAACTCTACATCCCATTTCATTCCATTTTTAGATTTATGGAAGTTCCATGCACCTTTGTATTCCTACAAATGTTTTTCCTCCTCGTGTCTTTTAGTTTCCTTCAAGCTATCAACCCTATTAGATAATACCTATGGACTTGTAGATTTCCCTTCCTCTTGACAATTTCCCTCAATCCCTCCTAGTCCTAAATCCCACATCTTCCTAGTTATTTTCATATAATCATTTAAAAAAAAATGTAAACATCCCATTGTGATACCAAAATGTCTAACCCTTTCTAAGCAACTAAAATGCAATGGAAAAACATAAAGAAACACCTCAAGATTAGCCTAAGCAATTTGTAAGTGCAAAGAAAAAAGTGTAAAATGATGCTAAATAGATATACCTCCCTTTTGTAGCTGAAACTCCTTGGTTGGCCCTTGATATGATTTGATTTGTATGCTCCTTGATGGTTCTTGATATGGCTAGATGCAAGGCTTAACTATATGCTTGGATGTAAATGCAAATGGATGAAATTGAAGGCTAGATGAGTGCACAAAATGGCAGCATTTAGTTGCAAATGGCTAAGTCTCAAATGCCTTAGAGGAAGGGATATTTATAGATAAACTTGAATTCTCTAGAGAATTCAATGGTTGAGATTTATCCAACAGGGTCAAGATGTAGGGCTAAGGTGAGTTGAGGACTCACAATCCCTCACATTTTGACATGTGGATTGTGAAGTGGATAAAGGTAGGATGGTGTGTAGGTGATGTGGAAGGGAAGTACATGATGTGGAGGAAGGACAAGTACCTTGGAAGTACTTTGATGTGACCTTTCAATGATCACATGGGGAAGGGGAAAGCTTTGGGAGAATCTAGTGGATAAGAGAGGGTCTCCAAAAAGGTTGGAGTTTGTCACATGTGACTTGATGTGATAAAAAAATTCTAGAAGATGCATGGGAAAAGAGGATTCTAGAAGGAATAAATTGTGAATTAAAAATTCACATGAGGAAGAGGGGAACCTAGGGTGAATAAAAAGGAATTAAAAATTCCTTGGGGGATGGGGAGAGTTGACTAAGGTACTAATTAGGTTTAACTAATTAGTAATTAGAGGATAATTAGGGATTAATGAGGATCAAAAGCCAACTTGCAAAAGTTGGAGGATTAGGCATGTGGACATCCTTAATGAAGAGATTAAGAGATGGATTAGGATTAGATGAAAATGACATGTGAGGAATTAAATAAATGTAATATTTATTTAATCCATTTGATGAAAAGGGGATTAAGGAGGGTAAGGTATTTAATTATTAATTAAATACCTTAAGGATTTGGCAGAATTAAGGATATTAATTGAATAATAGTAATATTACTTAATTAATGCAAATAATAGGATGTTTAAATGAAAAGTGGTAAATTTGGATAAATTAAGTGTCCAAATTTGGATGTCTACATTTTTCCCCTCTTTGAGATGGTGTTACGAAGTAGCATCATTTCAAAGAATAGTAAAACATAGAACCTCGAAGAAGATGGTTAGATTGGAAAAGATGCCCTCGTCATTCAAAGTAGTGACTAGGAAGAAAAAAATAAATAAATAAATAAAATGATGGGGGTGAAGATGAAGATTAGGGATTGAGGATGCCCCCTCGAGAGGACATGCAGGTTCAAGAGAACACATATGTGCTCTCGAAATGGATGAGATGATGAGATGGGAGATGAGGAAGAGGAGGCAAAGGGATGGATATGAAAGGATGAAAAGGCGACAGGAATTTGGGAAGCACAAATGGATGCAAGGACGAAGATAATGTTGCCCCAGTCAAGCTACAAGCGAAAAGGGGTGGATGATGGATGGAGTGTCATTGATGAGGGAATGATATATCCCGAAACAACATGAGGGTAGGGGAGGATACATCCCAATGAGTGGTATTGATGAGGGAAGGATACATCCCAAAACACCAGTAAAGGATAGGGAATAATACCTCTCGATGATGATGATGAAAGTGTTGTTGACGAGGGAAGGATACATCCCAAAACAACACTGAAAGGATATTGAAGAATATATCTAGATGATGATGATGATGAGGATGATTGGATCAAGGCTTGTAACAAGACTGGGAACAAGACCAAGGATATGATTAGGTGATTTGGGCTAAATAGAATGGATGGGGATTGGATAGAGATGTGAGATGAAGATGAAGGAGGAATGGATGGGGGGATTTTGATAGATGAGAGGATGGAGGATATATGCAAATGATGGAATGGAAAATGAAATGAAATCCTAATGCAATTTTCCATCTTCAGAGCACTGATTTTTGATATAGCATAAGACACGATACACCAAGGTATGTTGGACCAAGGCAAATTGGTGTTTAATGCATGAAACAAACACAACAGACAAGAAGGCTATCCCAACACCCCAAAGTCACTATGAATTTGGTCGAGCCAAGTATTGGAATAACCACAAGCACATGAGGATGCCCCAGCGTAACACAAGACCACAAGGATCTTGGTGGGTACTATGTGGGACAACCAATAAAACACAAATAGACATAAAAAGATCAAGATGTGCCCCTATGTTGACCAATCAAAACACACCATAATATGATGGATCATGGCAGCCTTGAAAAGTGATGATAGGGAGCTCAAATGATAAACAAAAGCCAAACGTATCAAAAGATTGCAATCAATTTCAAATGTCCTTTGCCATAGGATCAAAGGGATGGATGGGATTGATGAGGTTTGTTAGGAAGGATGCATCCTGTTGAGACCCAAGATGATGGATACTAAACTAAAAGATTGTTATGATGCTGGATGTTCAAAATTGATTGGATCTCATGATACAAGTGGATCTCGTTTGTGAAGAACTGGCTAGATAAGGGCATAGCTTGATGACACGACACAAGGAAGACAAGACATGATACCGACACACCCTAAAGACCTAGGGGCTCGAGGGCCGATCAAAGATGAGCCTTGCCTACATGAAAGCGCAGAGCCCTCGTAGTTCAATAAAAGGCAGACGACTGGCCAAGATGAAGACTTCGATGGATGATAAAGATAGGATGGAGAAAAGGAGCAAAGTGGACAATGGCAATCGATGATAGACGATAAAAGAGCAGATGGAAAAATCAGAAAGACCGATGCTAGATGATAAAGGATCCCCGGGAACGGATCAAAATGATTGACCTTGCCTACGTGAAAGCGCAAGGGCAACGTAGTTCGACAAGAGGCTGATGATGGACCATGATGGAGACTTCGATGGATGACAGGATAGAAAAAGAAGAAAGACTGATGATAGATGATAAAGGATCCCCAGGGGCAGATCAAATGATTGATCTTGCCTACGTGAAAGCGCAAGGGAAACATAGTTCGACCAACGGCCAATGAAAAATGATGGATAAAGGATGATAAGATGATAGGATAAGTGGAGGATGATGATAGGATGCATGGATAAAAATATGGGACTGATATGATGAGATAGGATAGACTGGTTGGATTGGATAGGATGAGGACGATCACATAAAGCTCAGGGATGGGATAGTTATCCAAATCATTAAAATGACTTGGGAGGATGATATGATAGATAGATGAGTGATGAAAAGTGATAGGGGATTGGAAAGATGTGCAAGAGAAGCAGGAGTGATACCAATGACAAGGGATTGTGAGATGGGATGAGGATAAATATGAAAGAATGGATAGAGATATAGGGATGGTGGATGGGAGGGATTGTTTGGATGGATAGGAATATAAGGATTGGGAGATGAAAATGGATGCTAGGATAGATGGATAGGGAGATGAAGGGATGCTACAATAGATGGATAGGGAGATGAAGGGATGTTATGATAGATGATGTCTCCAAGGACTATGTCACAAAGGAAGCAGATGCCTCCACTCTAGATATGTCATATATGATGAGGCATGATGGATGGAAGACGAGTGGATGGGAAAAGGAGATAACTAGAGGAGGATAGGATGGGTGACCAAGGAATACAACAGAGCATGGATGAAGGGAATGTATACCAAGAGGTGGCCAAAGCACGTATAGATAGGTGCCCTTGTTTTGATTAAGATCACAAGAAGGATGGAGGGATGGGAGATAAATGGGATATGATGGTAGGATGCGAAAGATAGGTGGGATGGAGGGGATTACGGGTGCATAGCTAGAAGCATAGCAAGAAGCATAGCGTATGGAGGGAATGCATATCAGGAAGTTGCCCCCAAGTGTAGATGGGGATTTGCGCATGATGCCTGTTTGCCAGGTTTTCATCATGGTATGTATCCAAGGAACTTTTTTTCCAAGTTTTCACCATTGGATGAATTATTTCTCTTCACTATTTATTTTTTTGATTTATTTTTTTAATTTTTTTAATTTTTTGATTTTTTTGATTTTTGGATAGTAGGGGGATGAAAATGGATAAGGATAGCAATGTGGATAAGGGAATTTAGAAGATACATGATAAGGATATGGATGAAGGACTCAAGCATCAAGTTCTATATGAGGTATTAAGAGCCCATGTTCGAACCGACTGTTGGATGTTAGTACAACCTTATTAGGATAAATGGATTATGCAAGAGGATGAATTAGAGGGATTTGAGAGGGGAGATACATGGGATAATGGATGGGATGTTGAAAAGGGTATGGATGGAATGATGGGGTGGATATGTGATGGGGAGATGTGTTCAGGACCAAGATTGGCACATGTGGTGGTGGATGTGAAAAGATAAGAGGATTAATGGATGGAGATTGTGTTGATAATGGAGGAGATGGGGTGGTGAACTTTGGAACATAAGGACCCAAAACAGAATTAGGAGATGAAAGGGGTGTATGACTAGCTTTTGGATTACCAACTTTGGATGTTCTTATAGATTTGTCATTTGATGGAATTGCATATTTTTTCTTTGGGATCCACATGGTTTTGATCTTTGCTTTGGTGGGCCTTTGTGGCCTATGGATTTGATTTAGATTTAGATTTTTCTTCTCTTCACCATGTCTTTTGGAGGGGACATGGGGAGCCTTAGATTGATGTGGATGTTTGGATTTATGCATTGTTTCTTTAACATCCAAAGTGATTTTAGTAGCAATGGGATGGGTGCAAGCAAATGGATGATGTGGAGTGATGGAGGTAGGAGTATGGGGATTATGTGTAGATGGAGGATGTTTAGGTATGTGCCTTTGTTGATCTTGATTATGGGATATGTGAGAGGGATGTTTATGATGGATGAGATGGATAGGTGATGAATGGATGAAAGGATGGATAGGACGAGATGGAGGAGGTGATTTTAGGATATAGGGGCCCAGAATAGACATAGTAGATGGAGGGACATAAGAACCCAAGATGGATGGAGTAGAGGAAGGATGGGAGATGGTGGGTGGAGGGTTGTAAGGACCCAAAATGGATGGAGCAGATGAAGGAGGAATATGGATGGTTGTTTTGAGGCGATACAATAGAGGAGGAGGGATAACAACATAGGATCTGGTGAAGCGATGGGAAGAGCCGACATTTCTTTTGGAAAAGGCTCATTGAGGATGTTTAGAGGTTGTACCAACATCTTTAGAGTGTGAGTCTTGGGAAATAGGTCCAAGACCTTGCATGTAGATTTGTTCCTTGACTTGGATGGGCTCTAAGATACCTTGCTCATGAAGGCCTAGTCCTTTTCCTTGATAGTTCATTTTCTTAAGCATGCGATCCATGATAGGATTGTGTTATTCTGAAAACATGATGCGAGTCCATTATTAGGTGGAGGATCATGGGTGGTATATACACTATGTTTTTCTTCCACGAGGAGGCCACCATGGAAGAATGTGAGAGAACCAAGGGAATATGCAAGCAGTGTGGGGATAGTAGTTTTAGGTGATGATGGGGGATCATGAGAGGGAGATGATGGGATAGCAGCATTTGGATGGGTGGGATCAGGAGAGGGATCAGGGGATATGATAGGATATATATTTGTGGTAGTGGGCTCATGCGATGGAGATGAAGATGGAGTGATGGAGACAAGGGGATCATGGGGTGGAATGGACGGGGGACTGTGATCTTGATGTGGACTAGATAGGATGGTAGGATCTTGATCTAGAGAAGGGGATATGTTGACATGCTTTGGATTAGACTCTAGGCATGACTCATCTTGTGTGGATGGCAAGATGATAGAGTGGTGGAGAGACTCTTCAAGTTGGGGAGATGGAAGGATGGAGGATTCAAAAAATTCATGGGATTTGATGGGTTCGATGATTCTTGGGGTAACAGTTGGGTGTTCAATGGATTCAGTAGATGTGATGGTAGGAGATGGGGGCTCGATGGATTCAGAGGATGTGATGGTAGGAGATGGGGATTCAATGGATTCAGAGGATGTGATGGTAGGATATGGGGGCTCAGTGGATTCAGAGGATGTGATGGTAGGAGATGGGGGCTCAATTGATTCAAAGGATGTGATGGTTTTGATGGTTTGAGTGGTGCTAGGGGTGGTACCATCAATGACAGGTGTTGGGTGGAGAAGGGTCTCGTCTCTGATGACCGTGGATGATGGGTTGGGATGGCATGATTCCATAACTTCAAGGTGTGGAGTGGGAGATGTCTTCTTGGTTATAAGTCCTTGGAGAACTTCTGGAGTGAAGAACTTGAATGCTCTAGGCTGAGATGGCGTGGTAGGAGTGGATGAAGGATTATGGATTGGTGGACTAGGATTAGATGGGGGAATGGGATTGTATGTAGGACTAGAAATAGATGGGGGATTAAGGTTAGATGAAGGGTTAAGATAAGGGGATTGGAATGGTGAATTAGGACATGAGGATGCAGGTGGTGGATTGTAGTAAGGGTATGGGGATGGTGGATTAGGATGGGAAGATTAAGGTGGCGGATTGAGATAGGGAGATGTGGATGTCAGATTAGAGTTAGGAGAGGTGGATGCTATATTAGGATAGGTTGGTGTGGATGTTGGATTAGGATAGGAAGGTGTGAATGTAGGATTAGGGTGAGCAGATTGGTATGGAAGATTAGGGTAGTGGGTATATGCCGGTGAAGGATTGAGATAGGATGATGTGGACGGGGGATTAAGATAGGGGTATTGTGATGGCATACTAGGATAAGAGGATGATGTAGATGAAGGATATGATGGATATGATGGATATCCCTTGTCAAAGGTAGCATAAGCAACATGATTAGGCATGGATGAAGACATAATGGGATAACTAGAAAGGGTGATTGGATTTTGGAAAGTGGGTGGAAAAAGCTTACTAGCAATGATAGTGTCAAGGGGATCTATGTCACATTCTTCTTGATCGACAAGACTTTCGTTATCGTTGTCAACGTAATTAGGGTTTCCCTTGACCACTATTGATGGAGGATAAGGATTCATGATGGTGAAAGGATAAAGAGGATGGATGAAAGCTCAAATCGATATTTAGGTCAAACTCAGATTAGGATTGGACTAAAGCTTAGATTAGAATGATTGGATGATGTGATGGGATTGATTTTGATGACCGACAGTGAATCTGCTTCAAGATAGAAGTAGATTGATTGGGTCAAAGGTGATGTGGTTGGATTGGATTGGATTGGATAAGGTTGATTGATGGTTGATAAGATCAACTAATGGGTCAGATAGGATGATGAGAGGGATTGAAAAACCCCATTCGGAGATTATCCTAGGTGACTTAGGATGCTGATTGATCGCATTAAAGGATAAATGGATGATTGTAGCACTGGATCCACCTTGAGATTGAAGGTGAATTGATTGGGCCAACAATGATGATTAACTTAGGATGGATGACAATCCTAAGCAAATGTTGATGAGGATGATTAGATCAGACACTTAGGTCAATTTGGATAATAACTCGAGATGAAGTTTAGGGGATCTGGATGGGGAAAACAATGATTTGATTGGAGAAGTGGATGGTGAATACTCAAGATGAGTAAATGATTGATCAGAATAAATGAATGACTACTCAGAAGGAGTAAACGACTACTCACAATGGACAAATGATTCTCAGAACGAGAAGATGAAGGTTTGGAATAGATGGAAGATTACTCGGAATGAGTAAATGATTGATTGGGATTGTTGAACGAGAGTTCAAAATGATTGAATGTTTACTCAGAACGGGGAAACGGATGATTGGAATGATTGAATGAAAGTTCAGAATGATGAAAGGAGGTGTGAAATGGATGAATGTTTACTCAGAATGAGTAAACGGACGATCGAAACGATAGAACGAGAGTTCGAAATGATGAAAGGAGGTTTGAAATGGATAAACGTTTACTCAGAACGAGTAAACAGATGATCAAAATGATAGAACGAGAGTTTGGAATGATGAACAGATGTGTGAAATGGATGAACGTTTACTCAAAACGAGTAAACGATTGATCAGAATGATAGAACGAGAGTTTAGAATGATGAACGAATGTGTGAAATGGATGAAAATTTACTCAGAACGAGTAAATAGATGATCATAATGATAGAACGAGAGTTCAGAATGATGAACAGATGTGTGAAATGGATGAATGTTTACTCAGAATGAGTAAACGGATGATCAGAATGATGAACGAATGTGTGAAATGGATGAATGTTTACTCGAACGAGTAAACGAATGATTGGAATGATTGAACGAGAGTTTGGAATGATGAAAGGATGTGTGAAATATATGAGTGTTTACTCAGAATGGGGAAATAGATGATTGAAAAGGGAGAACAACTGTTTAGAATGGATGAATGAAAGGTTGAAATGACTAAACCTCAGATTAGGGTTTTGGTTAAGCTCAGATTGGGATTAGATTAAAGCTCAGATTAGGATTGGGTTGAAGCTTAGAATGATTGGAGGATGTGATGGGATTGATTCTACATGAATTTCTGGGGTTTAAAGAACGTAAGGTGCTGACAATCAGATTTTTCCAGATTTGGCAATTTTCAAAAAAAATCAAATTTTGCCATTTTAGGAAACCTCACGGGCGTACTTTTGAGAGTCCAATTTTTCCCAAAAAATACTCAAACCAAGATAGGATGAATTGCCAACTAACATCCCAAATTGGAGACGTGCATTATGAGTTATTGACAAAAATGATTTTTCAAAATGCTGGAAAAAAACACTAAATTGCAATTTTGAGGGTCAAGATGAAAGTTTGAAGCTTCGAAAATGTGGAAAAATGACTATGCCCTTTTGGGGCAACTATGTCCTTCTGGGGCAACTGTTCCCCCTTACAGAGGGGTAGATTCGCCCTTTTTAGGGGCTCTGGGGCGACTATGCCCCCTCAGAGGGGTAGATTCGCCCCACTGTGGGGAAAATTCACCCTACTACTTTGTGGACTCTTTAAGTGGGTAAACAAGATATATGAGATGGGCAATTGGAATGGGGTGATAGATGTTTGGATTGAGGAAATAGATGATTATATTGGGAAAGTGAATGATAAGAGTGGATGAACAAGCACTCAAAATTGGTAAATGATTGTTCGGAATGGATGAATGATTGAAAGCTCGAAACAAGTAAACGATTGATTGGAAGGGATGAACAACTCTCAGAATGAGGAGATGGATGCTTGGAATGGATGAAATGGTACTCGAAACAAGTAAATGAAGGATCGAAAGGGATGAAAGACTACTTGGTCAAACAGATGTTGGAATAGATTAAATGGAGCTTTGGAATGATAAAATGGAGCTTTAAAATGATTAAACGAAGGTTTTCAGAGATTTAGAATGACAAAATGGAGGGTTGGGATGATGATACAAAGGTTTTGAATGATTAGACAATGATTTAGAGGCTAAACGGAGCCAAACGGGGTGGTTTCAGATGTTCAGGATGGCAAATTCACCCCTCTGCAGTAAATCAGGGGCGCAGTCGCCCTTCTGCAGTAAGTCAGGGGCACAGTCGCCCTTCTGCAAAAAATTAGGGACTTGGTTTGATGAAAATGACTATGGCAAGGACTTTAAAATGATAATAATAAGGCCAATTTGTCAAAAAGTTTACTAGTTTCTCACAAGAAAATACTTTCAAGCAAATACAATCCTATGATTAGTGTTAAGGGTATGGTCAAAGAGGTCTTAATCTAGGATGCACAAGGTGTCTAGGGAGTCCTCGATATACTCTCGGTATGTGAGGCACAATCGTGAACACCAGCCCGTCACAAGCATGAGTTGTGAACCCCAGCGAGATACTGAAGGTCTCAGACCAACTCTTCATGTCTATCTAGGTATCACCCTAGCTTCGACGCTCCGCCAATTACGACACGACTGGATTGGGGTATAGCTTTTGCTCTCCCCCCTTTATATACCCTATCCGTACGCATGGTTGGAATCATCCCTTGGGGTGATGATATCCCCAAGTAGGTCCCACTACAAAGAAAGCACTAATCATTTCCAACTACTCCCCAGGCTCACACAAAGTGCAAGGGGAAAGCGAAAACAAGCTAATGCTCCCTTTGGGTAACAGAAAAAGATAGATACAACAAGCAATGAGTATTACTCGCCCCTAATTAGACTATGTTCTTAGATTAACAAAAACAACAAGGATAGTTTAAAAAGTCTGAGTGAACGGATCGCCCTACAAGAAAATGTTAGATGTTTTATCCCGCTTTCTTCATCAACTTCGCAAGAATATGCTACAAAAAGTTAGCAAAAGCACCAATATTCTTGCAAAAAATAGTGTTGGGGGGTTAGTACCTAAAAATAGCACAAACCGAAGCTAAAATGACAGTTATACCTTCCAAAATGTGTTGCTTTACGGTGACCAGGGGACGCAGTCGCCCTTATGTAGTAAATCAGGGGTGTAATCACCCTTCTGTAGAAAATCAGGGGCACAGTCGTCCTTCTGCAGTAAATCAGGGGTGTAATCGCCCTTTTGTTAAAAATTAAGGGTGCAGTTGCCCTTCTGTGGAAAAGCAAGGGCATAATCGCCCTTCTGCAGAAAATCAGGGGCATAATCGCCCTTCTATGAAAAATTAGGGGCGTAATCGCAATTTTGAGGGTCAAGATGAAAGTTTGAGGCCTCAAAAATGTGGAAAAATGGGGTTTGAGGGACTTCTAGTCAGTCGGGGATCCACATGCCATCTCATAATGCAACCACCCATAAAATTTCAGCTCAAACGGACACCCGAGTCAAAAGTTATGGCCTCCAAAAGTTTCGGCACAAAAATCAAAATTCTCAAAATGAAGTCTAGGTGATTGGGATGGATGATTTGATGTTGGATATGGATTTTAATAATGTTCTAAGTGGCACTTATGTGATTTTGGTGATGAAATAATGACTTTCAAAAAAGTGTTTATAACGGGTAAATGGGTGCTCGAAATGGATGAGTGACTCTCAGAATGAGGGGAGGAAGATTCAAAATAGATGAACAAGTACTAAGAACGAGTGCTCAGAATTAGGATTGGATTGAAAGATATGATGGGATTGGTCGGATTTGGGAACTGGATATGTTTGTTTGCCAAAAAAAATTTTGTAGAGGGGCGACTATGCCCCCTTCTGGGGCGACTGTGCCCCCTCCTGGGGTGATTGTGCCCCCTTCTGGGGTGACTGTGCCCCCTCCTAGGGTGATTGTGCCCTCCTGGGGCAACTGTGCCCCCTTCTGGGGCGACTGTGCCCCCTTATGGGGTGATTGTGCCCTTCTGGGGCGACTGTTCCCCCTTCTGGGGTGACTATTCCCCCTTATAAATGGGCAGATTCACCCTTTTTAGGGGCTCTGGGGTGACTATGCCCCCTCAAAGGGGAAAATTCACCCCACTATGGGGAAAATTTTCCCTACTGCTTTGTGGACACTTTAAGTGTGTGGTTTAGAATGACAAAATGGAGGGTTGGGATGATGATACAAAGGTTTGGAATAATTAGACAATGATTTAGAGGTTAAACGGAGCCAAACAGGGTGGTTTCAGATGTTCAAGAGAGAAAATTTGCCCCTCTGCAGTAAATCAGGGGTGCAGTCGCCCTTCTGCAGTAAGTCAGGGGTGCAGTCACCCTTCTGCGGAAAATTAGGGACTTGGTTTGATGAAAATAACTATGGCAAGGACTTTAAAATGATAATAATAAGGCCAATTTGTCAAAAAGTTTAATAGTTTCTCACAAGAAAACACATTCAAGAAAATATAATCTTATGATTAGTGTTAAGGGTATGGTCAAAGAGGTCTTAATCTAGGATGCACAAGGTGTCTAGGGAGTCCTCGATATACTCTTGGTATGTGAGGCACAACCGTGAACACCAGCCCGTCACAAGCGTGAGTCAAGAACCCCAGTGAGATACTGAAGGGCTCAAACCAACTTTTCACGTCTATCTAGGTATCACCCTAGCTTCGACGCTTCACCAATTACGATGCGACTGGATTGGGGTACAACTTTTGCTCTCCCTCCTTTATATACCCTGCCGGTACGCGTGGTTGGAATTGTTCCTTAGGGTGATGAAATCCCCAAGTAGGTCCCACTATAAAGAAAGCACTAATCGTTTCCAACTACTCCCCAGGCTCACACGAAGTGCAAGGAGAAAGTGAAAACAAGCTAATGCTCCCTTTGGGTAATAGAAAAAGATAGACACAACAAAAAATGAGTATTACTCCCCCATAATTAGACTATGTTCTTAGATTAACAAAAACAACAAGGATAGTTTAAAAAGTCTAAGCAAATGGATAGCCCTACAAGCAAATGTTAGATGTTTTATCCTGCTTTCTTCATCAACTTCACAAGAATATGCTGCAAAAAGTTAGCAAAAACACCAATATCCTTGTAAAAATTAGTGTTGGGGGGTTATTACCTAAAAATAGCACAAACCGAAGCTAAAATGACAATTTTACCTTCCAAAATGTGTTACTTTACGGTGACCAGGGGACGCAGTCACCCTTCTATAGTAAATCAGGGGCGTAATCACCCTTCTATGGAAAATCAAGGGCACAATCGCCCTTCTGCAGTAAATCAGGGGCGTAATCCCCCTTCTGCAGAAAATTGGGGGTGCAGTCGCCCTTCTACGGAAAATCAAGGGTGCAATCGCCTTTCTGCGAAAAATCAGGGGCGTAGTTGCCCTTCTGCGGAAAATCAAGGGCATAATCGCCGTTCTGCAGAAAATCAAGGGCGCAGTCACCCTTCTGCGAAAAATTAGGGGCATAATCGCCCTTCTGCAGAAAATCAAGGGAGCAGTCGCCCTTCTGCGAAAAACCAGGGGCGTAGTTGCTCTTCTGTGGAAAAGTGTTAGCACAAAAATTTTAGCCCAGGGGGCTTAGTCGCCCTTTTGCAGAAAAGTGTTGCACAAAAAATTTGGAGCTAGGGGGCGTAGCCGCCCTTTTGCAGTAAAGTGTTAGCACATAAACTTTGGAGCCAAGGGGCGTAGTCGCCCTTCTATAGAAAAGTGTTAGCATAAAAATTTTGGAGCCAAGGGGCATAATCGCCCTTTTGCAGTAAAGTGTTAGCAGAAAAACTTTCAACCCAGGGGGCATAGTCACCCTTCTGCAGTAAATCAGGGGGCGTAGTCGCCCTTCTATGGAAAAATAGGGGCCCAGTTGCCCTTCTGCGGAAAAACAGGGGTGCAATCACCCTTCTGTAGTAACCAGGAGGGTGTAATCGCCCTTCTGTGGACTATTCCTACAAAAAACTCAACAACAACAAACATGAAATTGAAGAACCCACTTGTGGGTCCCACTGGGCATGCCAGAAATGTGATACCAAAATGTCTAACCCTTTCTAAGCAACTAAAATGCAATGGAAAAATATAAAGAAACACCTCAAGATTAGCCTAAGAAATTTGTAAGTGTAAAGAGAAAAGTGTAAAATGATGCTAAATAGATATACCTCCCTTTTGTAGCCAAAACTCTTTGGTTGGCCCTTGATATGATTTGATTTGTATGTTCCTTGATGACTCTTGATATGGCTAGATGCAAGGCTTAACTATATGCTTGGATGTAAATGCAAATGGATGAAATTGAAAGCTAGATGAGTGCACAAAATTGAAGCATTTAGTTGCAAATGGCTAAGTCTCAAATGCTTTAGAGGAAGGGGTATTTATAGATAAACTTGAATTCTCTAGAGAATTCAATAGTTGAGATTTATCCAACAGGGTCAAGATGTAGGGCTAAGGTGGTTGAGGACTCACAATCCCTCACATTTTGATATGTGGATTGTGAAGTGGATAAAAATAAGATGATGTGTAGGTGATGTGGAAGGGAAGTACATGATGTGGAGGAAGGACAAGTACCTTGGAAGTACTTTGATGTGACCTTTCAATGATCACATGGGGAAGGGGAAAGCTTTGGAAAAATCTAGTGGATAAGAGAGGGTCTCCAAAAAGGTGGGAGTTTGTCACATGTGACTTGATGTGACAAGACAAAGATTCTAGAAGATGCATGGAAAAAGAGGATTCTAGAAGGAATAAAATGTGAATTAAAAATTCACATAGGGAAGAGGGGAACTTAGGGTGAATAAAAAGGAATTAAAAATTTCTTGGGGGATGGGGAGAGTTGACCAAGGTACTAATTAGGTTTAACTAATTAGTAATTAGAGGATAATTAAGGATTAATGAGGATTAGAAGCCAACTTGCAAAAGTTGGAGGATGTGACACATCCTTAATGAAGAGATTAAGAGATGGATTATGATTAAATGAAAATGACATGTGAGGAATTAAATAAATGTAATATTTATTTAATCCATTTGATGAAAAGGGGATTAAGAAGGGTAAGGTATTTAATTAAATACTTTAGGGATTTGGTAGAATTAAGGATATTAATTAAATAATAGTAATTTTACTTAATTAATGCAAATAATAGGATGTTTAGATGAAAAGTGGTAAATTTGGATAAATTAAGTGTCCAAATTTGGATGTCTACACCCATAAACATGTCCAATCTAGGCTTCTAGATTAACTTAGATTTATGTGACAAAACACATGTCTTAATAGTGCTATAAGTTTTATTTAAAAAAAACCCCTCTTTGTTTAAAGAAAGAAACATATGTGAAAATGCTTCCTACATTATTATTTTAAGGAGAGTATTATGTGAATTTCAATCTTTTAATACTTACAAAAAGTAGAAACTCATTCAAATATAAAATAAATAATATACTATAACATAGGTGTACATAGGGAAAACCCTTTTGAGAGAAAAATCCCACACTCCAAAGTATCTCAATGCATTATTCAATAAATCATAATTACAATAAATTTGTAGAGCAAGCCTTCATGTAAGAGTATCACCAACTAGAGATCTAGAGGAATTCTAACTTAATAATGTCTACAAAAGTCACACACAACCTCCATCTCAAACACCTAATATAGGAGATACAATACATGAAACCATCAAATGGTAATTATAAAACTATGAGGTGAAGTCACCTAAAAATTGACATCAACAATTATCCCCAATCAAATATTCCTTATGATGTGTCATAACATGCATCATAACTTGATCAAACAATTTAAATTCCCTTTAAAACTCTTTTATGCATCCAAAATTTTGTATATGTAATATCCCTAAAAAAAAATCAGCTTTCAATCAAAAAATTTATTTCTACCAAAAAGGTTAGAAATGAGCAAATTAGGTATGAGAGAAAAAGCATTAAATCACCCCAAATTGATATTAAATCAATAGAAACTGATATTTAATGTTCCAATATAGATCTGAACATGGAATTTGCATCAATTTTTTTTTTGGTAATAACAGCCAGTAGCAATATGCAACTACTGAACCAAACCCAAAAGAAACCCAAATCACAACAAACAATCCCAAAATAAAAGTTATTGTTCTAGAAAACAAAGTACATGAGAATAATGTTCTAGATGCACATATGTTTGTTGCTAACAACAACAAACCAAACTGATATAATAAAAGTCACTAAACAAACCAAACTACACTTTGGCCAATTGTTTGACGAAATACATACCCAAAACTTGAACATTTAGCACTGCTGCAACTTCTAGATGAAATTGCCACTGGAGACCTGTAAACACACTGCCTGCAAGTCTCTATCTCCTTGGTTTATCAACCTAGAAGATTACTCCTTCAATATTTCTTAGCCTCTGAAGAAGAAAGCATAAACTTGTAAAATGCATAAAGATCCTTCTACATGCAAAATGACCAATATTTATACTCTTGATCATCTGGAAACTTCTACCAAACATTGGATTCATGTCCAAATATTCCTCCCCAAATTTAGGTACTTACAAAATTCATAAAATGGATTATAACATCTCTTAACTTAGCCTTTCATATTATACCACTTACAAGACATCTTTTGACAACTCAAAATGCATTTTTTGAGGCACTTACATGAGGTTAAAGTGATTTTTTTACAAAACTCACGACCCACCTATGTTGGTACCACTAAATAATTAATATTTATTTGTCTTTTAGATAAAAATTGCACCAAGGCAATATAAGTATTAAATAATATTATATTCCAATGTTGTCCTAATACCTCCGACATACTATTTTTGGATAATAGAAAGTTACTATTTTTAGTAAGTTCTATTTTTGGAAAAAGGGACATGACAAGTACTCCCTTCCAAAAATTTATTTCCCTCAAGCAATTACAACCATAATGCTCCATAATCCTTTTTCTACAATGATAAAACATGCCAAAATGAATATTAAGTCCTGATCCTGTACCTATGAAGAGTTGCAATCTTTGCCAAAGAGTATTGTGCAAAAATGAGGACTTGGATTCCTTTGTTCCAATGCTATGAATCCAACAACAAAATATATACAATATAAGCTCTTGTATGTGTAAACAAATGATGTATTCATTCCCATACTCCAATTGAAACTCATCTTCCCACAAAGGTTTAGTAAGCTTGCCAAATGCACTACCATGTGATGAATCAATCCTATAACTTTTGAACCTTCTCCCAATGATATAAATCTGATTTTTGCTACTTGTAGGTCTGATACATGATTGAATGCACTCACCAATATAGAAAAAATAAAATTGGGAAATAGACACTTTTCTTACCTCCACAATACTAAAATATTCAGTGCATGAATGTGTAGCAAAAAGCCCATACTTTACCTCAACTTGGGAGATATTACTTTTAGCTTCATGGACTGATCTGAGATTAAAAAAAAAAAGTCTAGTAAAGGAGTGGAAGTTAGTAGCATACAACAACATACATAGAATAATCCTTCCAAGTTTGAGTTTGCAAGCAACAATCCATCTATACTAAAATTGTTGTTCTTTCTAGGACTATCTACAAGCACAAAATTATCACCCCATTTATGTGACTTATCACTCTGAATATTTTTCCAAGGAATACCATACATTTTTAGGTACACCCAAGGAAGAAAAATATTATAATTCCCAATACATACAAATCCTACAAAATACTCATAGAATCTCCAAATCACACAATATTGCCAATATTGTTCTACTCCATACTGAAAAACCAAAGCCACAACTTCTAAAGCTTATATGAATTAGGAAAATAACAATAAGAAATGATCTACCAAAGCATAAAATTGATCTACAATAGCAGTACACTCCCCAATACACCAAAAACATAAATCTTCACACAACTTCATAGGATACCTGCAGACAACACACACATATTGCACTACAAGAACAACTTCCTTGTATCTTCTCAAAATAAGTGTTATGATGAGTGGATTAGTGCTCTCCAATATTTTAGACCTTATTCTAACATCATCAAGTAAGGATTCTTCCCCCAAACACACTAATCTATAGTTCATAACCAAATTTACTAAAATCACCAACATGCAATTGATGTAACAACTACCAAAATGAAAAACATGAGTAATAGTCATCAGTATGTCTAATGCTGAATTAGTGGAAATCCATGTGAGGTTTGAAAATATATTCACCAACATATGTACACCTCTGAAATTCTTCAAAATCAGCAACCTATAGATTAATTTCTTCAACAAGATAAATGGTTTGGAGAAGAATTTGAAACCATTTCTTGAAACTTCACTCTCTATGGTTTCAAACTTCATGGAGCTCCTCCTTTGAAAAACAACCATAACAACTCCATTTCCTACAACATCATATCCCATAGACAAAGATGGTAAGAAATTTGAAATGAAAAATACATAGCATGATATGGATACCTTCACAAACTTAACCGAAGCTTCTTGTGTTCTTCCCATCAATACATTATAGCTTCTTTCTTTGTTTGAATTCAAAGTATTACACATGGGTCACTGAGATGCATGGTATTAAAATCATTACCAATTACATTGAGTTTCTTCCACTGTTGTACCTTCTCATGTGAATATCCCTTAATGGAGACATCTTGTAACTCCCCCTCATAAACACATAGTGTAGCATATGTCAACTTCATGCTCTCAAATTGAATGGAGCCCATAATTTTTGTTAAGGAAGCCCAAATATCATCCCCTGAAACATCATATCCTTCCACAAATGGATTTGAAATGAAAAGCACATGACATGAGTTTTTTATTTTTTCAATCCCTTCCAAAGATTATTTTGTTACATCCTCTTAAAAGCCTTGAATACCATTTTCTTGGTCAAGATATGTTGAATCATTCTTCCACATAGCTTCCAACTCTATGACATGTTGGATTCCTCTATCCAAGGGCATTCCTAGGAACATGATACTAAAAAATATACTATGCTGATTTGGAAACACTTAAAAATCAAAATGAAGACTATAATTTGTTGATGTATTTTTTATGCACTTCTCAACATAGGAAATGTATAGATGTATCACCTCTCTTGAAAGACAATCTTCCACAATTAGATTGCAAAACACTATCCCAAGGTCTCTAATGTTAGGTCTTGACAATGCTTGGAATATCTCAGTTGTTTGATGTGATTTGCTGGAATCACAAGGTGGACTTATAGATGAGTTACAAAGCATGGGAAGTTGGGTCTTGAAATGAAGTTCCTAAGATGGGGAAGTTGTTGTGTGTTTGATGTAGGTTCAAACAACAGTCTTGAACTCTATTTTTATCATTGGATTTAGCTTTACAATGTGCAATGAACCTTAGCATAGGTCACTCATTGAAAAAAAGGAAAAAGGGTAGGGAAGAGAGAAGATTCCTAGACCTGAAACTACAAATGAACAGTGATTATGGAGGTTGCTATAGTAGACAAACTCCCTAAACTGGGTTTTTCTTGGCCAAGAGAAACCTATAGTTGCACAAAACCAGTGCAATCTTCTAAGGACTGCAGATTTTCATATTACATACACATATCATGTACATGCAATTGAACTAAGTTGCACCAATAAAGGAAGGAGGCTCATACTAGCTTTGCAAAGTGATTCATCATCAATGAACCACAAAAAGCATGAGCTGGAAATTCATCAAATACTGAAACATCAAACACCATCACCACTTCCATTCAAGAAACTAACACCTAAACTAATAGGGAAGTTGAACCATGCATACATAAAGAGAAAATTCAAAAGGAACACCCATAAATCATGCAATGTTGCTTTCTATTTCTGCTAAATGTCCTTACATCAGTTCTCCAACCCTTACAAATGAGGGGCAAGCCCCTATTTATAGTTTTCCAAAGCACAAATGAATGGCTAGGATCAATTTTCAATGAATGACCCAGATTTTTTTACAATAGGGTTTCACCTACCCCACAATATTCAACAATTAAAAATATGTTCCTTGTCTTTTCTCTATTTTTTCATCTAATGCTAGTCATTGTAACAATTTTATCATTTAGCTGATTTCCCTTTTACTATAGCTGAAAATTCCTGAAAGTTGTCTTCTTACTTGATGTGTTTGTAGTGCTCTTCCTTGGATCAAACGAGCCCATTGATGATTGACACCAATGGATTGGTCACCCCTGATTCGGGCGGACAACTCCCTTATGCCTTCTTCAAGGCAACCTCCTTAAGTTTTAGTCATTGACTTCCTTGGCACAGACCTTCTTCTAACGCCGACCCTATTGGCGGGTGCTAGGGGGAGAGGCAAACATGAAATGAATGGTGACAAGAGCGATGCACTTTTCCTTGTTCAACTTTCTAGATGGGTCTTTTGACGGACCTGCAGTAGGCTCCTTGAATCCTGCGTACATGAAACACCATAAGTGCTTTCATACAAATATTAAGGAAAACATTAGTCAAATCCTGCAAAATCCTTGTTATATCCATCCATGCATCATCAAAAGATCATAATATTCATATTTGGAGCTCATTTGGATCATAAACATTAATGCGGGCCCAAGGGGGTGGGCAATGAATGGGGGACAACAAACTAGAAGGGAAGTTCTCAGACCTCACAAAACATAGCAAAATTGAGATTTTTCAATTATAGCACATGGGGAAAGGGGAAGGAAGAGTTCCCAAAAAAACTTCCTTAAGATTGGACTCACTTGAAAAAATCGGAAGCTCAAAACGGCCACGGAGGGGTCGGGTCCCAGAAACGGCCACGGAGGGGCCGGGTCACCGGGGCTCCACAGATGTTCAAAACGGCCACGGAGGGATGGAGTCCTAGAGGCCAGGGCTCTACAGATGTTCAAAATGGCCACGGAGGGATAGAGTCCCGGAAACGGCCATGGAGGGGCCGAGTCCCAGAGGCCAGGTTGTCAGGGCTCCACAGATGTTCAAAATGGCCACGGAGGGACGGAGTCTCAGAAATGGCCATGGAGGAGCCGGGTCCCAGAGGTTGGGTCATCGGGGCTCCACAGATGTTTAAAATGGCCACGAAGGGATGGAGTCCCAGAAACGGCCATGGAGGGGCCAGGCTCCAAAGGCCCAGTCGCTAGGGGCCGACGGATGTTCAAAGTGGCCATGGAGGGATAGAGTCCCAGAAACAGCCACAAAGGGGTCGGGCCTCAGAGGCCGGGTCGCCAAGGGTCGACAGATGTTCAAAATGGCCACGGAGGGACGGAGTCCCAGAAATGGCCATGGAGGGACAGAGTCTTAGAAACGGCCACAGAGGGGTTAGGTCACCGGGGCTCCACGGATGTTTCCAAAATAGCCAAAGAGGGACGGAGTTTTGAAACCCCCGAAACTTAACAAAACATTGACGAAACTTTGGCAGTTCACCTAGGCACCACAAACACATCCCAAATCCACCAAAAAGTTATCCCTAAAGTCAAAAATGTGGAAACTAGACTGACGGGAGTCCACAGATGTTTCCAAAACAACCAAAGAGGAAGGGAGTTCCGGAGGCAAAGTTTTGAAACCACTGAAACTTAATGGAACGTTGACGAAACCTTGACATTTCACTTAGGTACCACAAAAATATCCCAAATCCACCAAAAATTTATCCCCAAAGTCAAAAATGTGGAAACCGGATTGGTAGGGGTCCACAAATGTTTCCAAAATAGCCAAAGAGGAAGGGAGTTCCAGAGGGAAAGTTTTGAAACTACCGAAACTTAACAAAACATTGACTAAACCTTGGAAGTTCACTTAGGTACTGCAAAAACATCCCAAATCCACCAAAAATTAATCCCCAAAGTCAAAAATGTGGAAACCAGACTAGCAGGGGTCCACGGATGTTTCCAAAACAACCAAAGAGGGAGGGAGTTCCAGAGGGAAAGTTCTAAAACCACTGAAACTTAATAGAACAATGACAAAACTTTGGTAGTTCACTTAGGCACCTCAAACACATCCAAAATTCACCAAAAAGTTATCCCCAAAGTCAAAAATGTGGAAACCGGACTGGCAAGGGTCCACAAATGTTTCTAAAACAACCAAAGAGGAAGGGAGTTCTAGAGGGAAAGTTCTGAAACCATCGGAACTTAACGAAACATTGACGAAACTTTGGAAGTTCACTTAGGCACCACAAACACATCCCAAATCCACCAAAAAGTTATCCCCAAAGTCAAAAATATGGAAAAAAAAGCGAATTGAGCAATTAGGGACCAAGTTAGCAGGAACAAGACAAAAGGAAGAAAAGGGATAGGGGACTTTGTTTCTCCCTGGACTTGAATTCTCCAAGTAGGTGAATTTGGGTAGGGGAATTTGATCGTTTGAAGGCACATGACCAATTTGGGCCTGGGAAATGGGGCACGCAAAACAAGACAAGAGCAAAGCAACCTGTCGGGAGAAAAAAAAGGGGGTCCCTGCCTACGGGGGGGCATGTGTGCAAAACATGCACAACAAATGGTGACTCACTAGGGAAATGATCCAGATCATTTTGATGACAAACTGGAATCACGAATCCAAAATCTTTGGTTTTGACCTTCACGCTAGGGAAAATAAACTAGATGCCCAACTAAAGGATCAAAACCATTAGCCAACCCAACCTTTAGTATGTTGAAAATCCAAGTGTGTGTAATTGCATTAATTCTCATCCTTCGATTGCTACAAAAACTCAAGCTCCATCAAGTCAAGCTACGTAGTTTATTCTAACTCCAAAAGCATCTGGGACATTGCCTTGTTGAGAGTCAGGCGTCCATAGCCCCGACGAGGTTGTCACTATGATTCTCCTGAACATTGCTCTACTGCCAGCCAGGCGTCCATAGCCCCGGTAGAGTTGCTCAGATACCCCTGAAAAGTTGAATTTTCTCTTTCTTTTAATTTTCAATGTTTTCTTTCTTTCTTTCTTTTCTTTTTTCAGCTCTTTTATTTCAACCCGCAAGCATTGAAGCTCATGCTCAGGGCTGAGAATCACAGTCATGCTAGAGCAGAATTTTAGATTTTTCACTTAACTAGACTTCACAAAAGGCCCTATAGTGACCTTCAGATTCTTTAGATGTGTAAGAGCTAAAAGATTTCAAAATACATCAGAGTCAGACTAAACCAACAACTTATCCTCTTTTAATCAAACACCCAGATCACTTGACACTAACAAAAGACCCTCACCATCCACTCTGAAGACTTGATTAAAGTTTGACAAAGAAATACGTAGAACAACCCCAGGCGATAAGTATGGTTGTTGTGAGCACAGATGTGCCTAGCTAAAAGCAAAGGGACCCCAAGCAAAACAACAACAAAGCAAAAGAAAACAAAAACAAACAACCAAAAAAGAAAGCAACCTACACACACCAACTAACCTAAGGAAAGCGGAAAAGCTGAGTATTTACAGGAAACCTATACTACTCAAAATGGGCTATGTACAAATATATTTACAAAGCACCATGTTCAGGCAGGGCGAGCTGGCATTACTATTCATTAGATTTTGCAATGCATGCACAAGTAAACGCGTGATTGTTATCGTTCTTAACCATGCAAACTTATCGTTATATTCTAAAAAAATAAATTCAATGTTGTAGCACTCGAGTTCAATCACGTCATCATGAAAAATCAGCAATTGAGGAGGCTCGCTGAACCCATGGTTAATCCATAAATGTGTTCATTTTCCCTCATTCCCATAATCAAAATAATAAGTGCAGTTATGAGAAATAATAGGGGCAAGGAAGGATAGAACCTAGATATCATCACATGGAGGTGGCAGTGTTGGACAGTCGAGAGCAAGCACAACATCGTTGATCATTGCATTGATAGACTCGAGCGGATGCGGTGGAGGGTGTAGCACTTCAGACATTAAGCTTGCATAAGGCTAGGAGGACAGGGCAGAAAACAACTCTTCCAATCTATCAATGGGCTCTATAGCCCCGGTTGACAGTTCTTTAAAAAGAAATACTTCTCCATATTGATCATCTGCAAACTTGGGATCCACTTGGTTGTTGTCCTCAAATGGTAGTATGTTGTCTCGTCTCCTTCCCCAAGTATTAACCTCCTTTTTATGATGTTCAATGTCATGGAATAATGACATGGAAAAATCTATCCTATTGCAGCTCCCTGAATGTGAAGGTGGATCAACAACGATTATGGCGGAAGGGCTCCAAGTTGCTTCTTGCAGTTGGTCAATTCTGTCATACTTGTTGGAAGCCATCAAAACACCCCCACCTTTGTCTTCTTCCCTTTTTTGTTCATGCATCTCATTATGACATTCACTTGTTTCCTCTTGCTCACTATCATTGTAAATGGAGAAGGAGCTCCTCTCCCAATTTGGAAACTCTAGTGCATCACTGTTCGGGGGCTCAAGGAGTATGTATTCATCGCTATCATCTTCTAGGATGTGCTCTTCCTTGGCATGAGCATACCTCCGTAGTGCAGCTCCCAATGGAAAGAATTCATCAATTGATGGCACCTCATCAAGGGGGCCAAATTATACTACACAATTTCCCTCCAAAGACTCACCAAAAAGCCCACTGTCCATGGCACACAACTGCTCTTCAAGAGGAAGAACTTCTTGGTGACTAGTGGACAACATTCTCGCTTGATCTATTTCATCGCTTGGAAGTCCAAGATTGTATTGTTGTCCTTCTTCTATTGCTTCCCCAACATCCTCTTGAGGTCTGCCTTCAGCTGAGCCATCACTTGATTCTGACTCTTGGTTTTCTTCTTCGATATGGGCAGCAAGTAGAGGAGGTCGGGTACTTGGCTGCTCCACTTGTCCTCTAACTTGTTTGATAGCCTCTTTGCACAATACGCATGCAAATTCAGAGTGTGATGAATTATGAAGTCTGCACCAATTTGGAAGTAGCAATACCTCCAAATCCACTTGCCATCTTAGTTCAGACCAATCCTTTGCTAATCTGGAGATGAGTTGGCCATATCTTTCTACTACTAGGTCTTCATCATCACTTGAAAAAGAAGCTTGATGGTAGACAACCGTGGCGAGTGGTTGTTCCCACTCCTCCAAATCTGCATTTTTAGATTCTTGATCGATGTTGTTTATGAAGGAGAGGTCTTCCAGTCTGATTTCACTTATGTCTTCGTCATCATTTTCTATTTTTGTAAGGTTGTCATCCTTTTCCTCTTTTCGATTTTCAGCATTTGAGTTGGTTGTCCTAACATCCGCCACTACAGACTTCATTGGTTCATCGTCACCTACCAATTGCTCTTCTTCTGGAGTGGAGGACTTCCTTCGATTGGTGGAGGGAAGGCCTTCTAAATTAGTTTCAGTTAGATTTTCACCAAGGCACCTTGTTGTCTTAGTGAAATCTACTTCTTCCTCTTGGTTTTCAACTTCGATGTCTGTTGCTCCAGCATCAACTTGTATCAAATTTCTTGGTTCATCCTTACTTTGCTATCCTCCGGATGTTGACAACTCTTTTGCCTCATGGGATAACTTCTCTTCATTGGGATTTGGCTGCTCCAACTTGTTTGAACAACCCTTGGCTTGAACAATGATGTTGTCACATGATAGACACGTAAATTCTGATTGTGGTGCATTGTGAAATCTACACCAACTTGCCAGTAGCACTTCCTCAATCTTGGTCCATCCTTGCTGCTCAAATGTTCTTGGATCAGTTCCTTGAATGCTTTGGCTGCCATGGTTGTCAATTCTTCCTCCGAGTCTGCAAGGGCTAAAGGCTGATAGATTTCCTAGAAGGGGATTTATCCTTGCAAGACCTTTTCAATTTTGTTCAAGAAAGTCATACACCCCAACTCGTTGTGCCTGCGAGTGTAATGGATCCGACATCTATATGCCAGCACAAATTGTTGTAATGGCTTCTTCAGTCTCTTATTCAAATCTGCATGCTGCTCCATTTTGACTCAGCTTCAACTTGCCTTCAGAATTTTCTGATTTTTAGCATATGTCAACTTCATGCTCTCAAATTGAATGGAGACCATCAATTTTGTTAAGGAAGCCCAAATATCATCCCCTAAAACATCATATCCTTCCACAAATGGATTTGAAATGAAAAGCACATGACATGAGTTTTTTATTTTTTCAATCCCTTCCAAAGATTCTTTTGTTGCATCCTCTTGAAAGCCTTGAATACCATTTTCTTGGTCAAGATATGTTGAATCATTCTTCCACATAGCTTCCAACTCTATGACATGTTGGATTCCTCTATCCAAGGGCATTCCTAGGAACATGATACTGAAAAATATACTATGCTGATTTGGAAACACTTGAAAATAAAAAAGAAGACTATAATCCTTACCATAAAATGTGATAGCATGCATATCCTCCATCACCAAAAAATCTTATTATCCATGAAACCCATCTTCTACAAGAAGTCTTTAGATATGTGTCTACTCCCATTGTTTCCTTGAATACTCCTTCAAACACCATATTTTTCCCTTCACATGTTTTATTTATTATTCTAAAGTGATGATTATGTAGAAACTTACACAAGGAATGCAACCATTGCACACACATAACTATTTAAATACTTGAAGAGTAGAATGCATTACATACCCAATGTTTCGATATTGATATTTTTAATCTCCTTAGTGGTTGTATCAAATTAAAATTTCATTTCCATCATGATTTTTCTACACTACTCTATCACCAACAACACCATGGCTGTCCCAATCCTCATGAACTTATCCTTTACCCATTTTATGGAAAACAAGGCTACTGTGTTTATGCTCACAACCAAGGCTTATGTGTCTTTGATCAACATCAAGGCTACTATTTTTTGGGCCAAAATCAAAACTAAACAATAAAAAATCTAATTTTTATTCTACATCATCACCATACCTTCCATCCTTAGTGTCCTCAATGTTATCTTCCTCACATAACTCCTGAGATGAAATTGAAACAATATCAAAATTAAAGGGATATTCATTCCAAAATACACCCTTTAACATGCTTAGGTGTTAGCACACCTGGGTCCCAAGTAAAAGTGGTTTGATTGCTGCAATCAAGGTGGAAGTATTCATTGTGCTTATCATGTGTTATTTCCTTTTTGAGAGAGTCATGCTCCAATTCCCTTGAACTAAAATCTTCCTTTGTTGTTTTAGGAGTTTTCAAGAAATTCACAATAAAACTGTCACTCTCATAACAAAGATCATTAGTAGGACAAGGTTGAGCTATAGAATCCATCATGAAATCATATCCAACAATAGAGCCATCATATTGACCATCCTCACTTGGCACTAGCTCATTTTCCATACTTATATTTTCCTGAAATAGAAGCTCACTAGAAAACATTGAAATATTTTCTTTAATTAAATAATCATTACCTTCAACCACTATGGCTTGGAGTGCATCTAGTTGAACTCTCTCTTATTTTTTTAAATCTGATTTTTCTTTATGATGCATCACCACCATCTCATCCATATCTTGAATTTGTGTCTCAATTGTTTCTATCATCATCTCAAGTTTTTTATTGTCTTTCAACCTTTTTTCTTCAAATCTATCAATCAACCTTTTACAAAATTCATCGAATGAATTTACCTGAATGTGATCTTGGATGTTCATACCTTGGTAACACCAATCATGAGAAAATACTTGAAGGTGCAAGATCACATATTGAATGGAAACTTTATCCTCCATGGAATTAGAATAGTACATTCTTGCATCTCGAATATCCATGCTTTCACTGAGATCTTGTCTAACCCATCAAAAGTTGGTGCTAAAGGTTTTATGATTTCCCTTCTACTATGTCTTGGGTGATATTTGTAACCCTTTACATAATTTGCATTAGAGTGACATAATCACTATGGGACTAAAATTCTAAATCCTTCATCTTGATTGGCATAGGTTTCTCTAATGGCTGCTAGTTCTCTTGCCAAATATTCCATAGGATCACCAACATCAACCATGTTTAAACTCCTCTTTCCTTTTTGCAAAAATATGATCAAACCCTCAAACTGACAAGATCATGGCTCTGATACCACTGTAATGTCCCTCATAAAAAAAATCAACTTTAAATTAGAAATTTTATTTCTACCAAAAAACTTGGGAATGAGCAAATCGGGTATGAGAGAAAAATTATTAAATCACCCCAAATTGATATTAAATCAATAGAAACTGATATTGAATGTTACAATAAAAATTCGAATATGGATTTTGCATCAATTTTCTATTGGTAATAGTAGTCAATAGCAATACACAACTACTGCACCAAACCCAAAAGAAACTACAAACTGGAAGCTACTACTAAAACCCAAATCACAACAAACAACTCAAAAATAAAAATTATTGTTTTCGACAAAAAAGTACATGAGAATAATGTTCTAGATGCACATATATTTGCTGCTAACAATAGAAAACCAAACTGATATAATAAAATTCACTAAACAAACCAAACTACATTTCTCATGCCAATTGTTTGACGAAATGCACACCCAAAACTTGAACATTCAACATTGCTACAACTTTTGGATGAAATTTCCACTAGAGACCTATAAACACATTACCTGCAAGTCTCTATCTCCCTGGTTTATTAGCCTGGAAGATTACTCCTTCAATGGTTTCTTAGCCTCTGAAGAAGAAACCATAAACCTGTAAAATGCATAAAGATCCTTCTACATGCAAAATGACCAATATTTATATACTCTTGATCATCTGGAAACTTCTACCAAACATTGGATTCATGTCCAAATATTCCTCCCCAAATTTAGGCACTTACAAAAGTCATAAAATGCATTATAACACCTCTAAACTTAGCCTTTCATATTATACCACTTACAAGGCCTCTTTTGACAACTCAAAATGCATTTTTTGAGGCACTTACCTGAGGTTAAAGTGCTTTTTTCCAAAACTCACAACCCACCTGTGTTGGAACCACTAAATAATTAATGTGTATTTGTTCTTTAGATAAAAATTGTGCCAAGGCAATATAAGTATTAAATAATAGTATATTCCAATGTTGTCTTGATACCTCTGACTTACTATTTCTGGATAATGGAAACTTACTACTTTTAGTAAGTTCTATTTTTTGGAAAAAGTGATTGTTAGATTAATAGGTTAATTACTTAATTAATTTAATCATGTTGATTAATTAATTAAGTTACCTTTACTTTATTTTTCACTTAAGCTAAACTTAGGCCCATTAATAATTAATTAATTATTAATTACTCACCTTTAGGGTTTTGATCTCCTTTCATAAGGATTGATCTTATTGTAATTAATTCAATTCTTGTTTATGCATTTTTTTCTTCATGCAAGTAGAACACCATTGTTTGTGTTTCAATATCTCTTCTATGTGATAGGTTATTTTGTTTGCAGGTGTTCACTAGGTTTTGTGAGGTTGTATTTATCAACTTCAACATGGTATCAAAGCTTCAAATTTGTCACTTCCTATTCATTTTTTGAGGGATTATGTCTTGAAAGTGACATTTTTGTGCATCTTGAGGAAAATTGGACCTCACCATTGCGTCTAGAACGCTCGAATCAGTCAAGATTGACCTTTGTTTCGTCAAATTTGGATTCACGGCATTAGATTTGTGAGGGTTTGAAGATACGATATTTTTTTGCTAGATCTGGAGGTGGGAAAAAAATCTAGGCATTTTCAACAAAAACAGACAGTGCCATTGTGTCTGGAGCAGCCAAAAACCTAAAGATTGACTATTGTTTCATGAAAATCTGAGAACAAAATTTTGGAGAAAATTTTTTTAGAGGCACGATTTAAGAGGTTAAAAATCCATACAGCAGTATGGAATCCATACCACGTACGGATCTGTACACTGTACTACAGTGCCATTAATTTTATGGTTCAAAAAAAAATTCACATTGGGTTTCAAAAAAAAATTGTGCAAGATTAAAAAGGCATTTTCATGCCTTTGATTTTTTGAAAGAATTTTTAAATCAAAAAACTTCCTACACTTTTTATGATATGATAGTAGAGTATTCTACAGAATATTCCAAGCTCCAACCCCCAAATCTAGAAACTAGGCGCCCATATGTCCATGGGCTGAAATTTTAAGCCCTCTATTTGGTTTTAGAAGGTTAATTGTGCAACTTTCACAAAATCGAGTATATCTTGGGCATATAAACTCCGTTTTTCAAAAACTTTATATCGTCGGAAAGCTGGTTCTGAGCCCATTCCAGATTTGGAGGTTATTTTTTCTGATTTTTTTACCAAAAATATTCTAAATTCAGTTGAAGACAGCTCTTCTATTTTGCACTTTTGGGGTCATAACTTGGGCAAACGGACTTCATGTTTTGCAAACAAATAGGCGTTGGAAAGATCTTTCAGTGCTCTATACAACCATGTATTCCATTTTTATAGAAAATTCACAAGGTAAACAAAGAACTATCTAATGTGATTTTTTCTTTTTAATGCTTTTGGGCTCTCAAAATTGTATTTGGGTTTGGTTTTTCCTATTGTGGGGGTATATTTCTTGCTTTCAATATCTAAATACATATAAGATCAGAAATCCTATACCACACATTTTTTTGAAAACCACAACCATCATGGCAGAAACCTCTTCATTTAAACATCTTACGCCACACAACTATCATACTTAGAAAGCTCATATGACCAGAATGCTCATGTCTAAGGGTTTATGGTCCACTTTGGATGAAGTACAACCATCATTGACTCATCAATTTGAGATATTCTAGAATATGAATAAGACAGATGAGGCTATGGGTTTGATTTCGTTGCATGTTTCAGACAGTCTCTTATTTCATTTGGAGTCTTGGAACACTCCTAGGGCTATGTGAACGAGATTCAGTGATTTTTTTGGCACCATCAACGAGTATAGAGCTCTCCAGATTGAGGAAGAATTAACATCACTTGTACTTGATTCTTACCCCTCCATTTAGGACTTCTTGTAGAGGTTTAAGTCACTTAGATCTCTTTTGCAGGGTTGTGGGAAGAATAAAAATGACAAAGAATATATTTTAGTTGATTCTATCTAAGCTTCGAGGGTCATTTCAGGTCTTCTCTTCTACTTTCTATTCTACTATGGATGCATTGGGTGATGCATTTAACATGCCTACTTTTGAGGCTTTTTGTGATCGTTTGACTCATGAACATGAAAAGTTGGTTCAGTTTGGATCTCTTTCTAGTTCCAAAACCCAGGCATCAAGATAGATTCTTCATCAGGTAGTGAGCATTCCTCAAAATCATCTTAGAAGTTAGAAAAGAAACCTCAAACCACTCCTTAGCATGATAAATCTTCTAATTCTAGTAAGCCTTCCTCTAAGACGAAGGAGAAATCAAGTGAACCTTGTAGTTTTTGTGGTAAGGAGGGACATCCAGTCATTAGATGTTGGAAGAGATTAGAGGCTTTCGAGGAATCCATGCAACAACATAACATCTTCACCCCTAAATATTTTTCCTCACCTACAGGTAAAGGTCATGCTCTTTCTACAAGGGCCTTACCTACTATAGCTTCATGGATAGTTGATTCTAGAACAACACATCACATGACACCTTCTCAGGATTTGGTCTCATCCCTTTCCGATTGTAACACTACTTAGATTGCATTTGGGGATTCTACACATCTTTCAATTTTGGGCTCAAACACTGTCACACTTGAGGGTTGTTTTCTTCAGGAGGTACTTGCAGTTCTTGATATCTCAACTAGCCTTCTTTCAGTGTATCAAATTTGTCAATTTGGCATTGGTAAGATAGTCGAGTTTACCCCACATGATGTATTTATTCAAGACCTTCATGATCCTAATATTATTGTGGCTACTGGGAGTGTTGATACTTCTCATTTATACTGATTTGATGGTTTTGAGAGTTCAACTAGTTTAGGTTCATCCTTCATAGCACATGCAGACACTGAGAGCATGTTGTGACATGAACATTTTGATCATGTCAATTATAGATATCTCCAACTTATGAGTACACAAGCATTAGTGTCAGAGCTCCCTAATACTTCTTGTACTGATGGTATTTGTCGAGGATGTGTTCTTGGAAAACATCATCGAGATTCTTTTCCTATGGGTAGAGCCACATGTGCTAAGGAACCCTTAAAGTTGGTACATAGTGACCTCATGTCATTTCTGACTCCTTCATTTTCAAGGGCGAAATATGTGCTAACATTTATTGATGACTTCTCTAGATGTACATGGGTGTACTTTTTAAAGTACAAGTATGATGTCTTTGATCCATTCATGATCTTTTAAAAGACATTTGTGGAGAAGCAGTTTGGTCTTTCTATCAGGAGGATACACATAGATAATGGGGGGAGTTTGTTAATTAGGATTTCAAGGACTTCTACAACAAGCATGGTTTACAACATTAATTTACAGTACCTTACACCCCTTAGTAGAATGGTGTTGTTGAGAGAAAGAACATGACTTTATGGGAGATGGCCAATTGTATGATACAATCACGGTATATGGATTCTTCATTTTGGGTTGAGGCAGTCAATTGTGCCAATTATATTCAAAATCAGATGCCGCATAAGGCATTACAACATATGACTCCTGAGGGGGCTTGGACCCATGTCAAGCCTGATGTTTCTAATTTTGAGTTTTTGGTAGTGAGGCTTGGGCATTTATTCTTGATGCTCAATAGAAAGCCATGGAGAGGAAAAGGTGACCACTCATATTTGTTGGCTACTGTGAGGATGTTAAGGCATACACATTGTTTGATCCCAATTCCAAAGAGGTCTTGTTTTGACGAGATGTCCAATTTGATGAGCGCTTTCCTCTGATAGATTCTTCATCACCTGCTTCTCCCTCACTACCTACTCCTCCCTCTTCATCTCTTGAGGATTTTTTATCTCTTGAAGATGATACAGATGATGATCCACCATCCCCACCACCACTAGATACACAAAATTTTCCCAAGTGGCCTCGCTTTACTATAAAGGCAATTGGATCTTTGGCAGGTGATCCTTCAAATTCCTGTCATACATGTGCATAGACATCAGGTGATAGTCTTTTGATTCATACTATTTCAGATGATCCTCAAATTTTTTCAGAGGTGAAAGGTCACCCTGATTGGGATGAGGCTATGGAGGAGGAGTATTCTTCTTTGATGACGAATAATACTTGGGATCTTTGTCATCTTCCTAAGGGAAGAAAGTTGGTTCGGTGCAAGTGGGTGTATCATACCAAGTATGTTGTGGATGGTTTGATAGATAAGTATAAAGCACGTCTTGTTACGAAGGGGTTTTCTCAGGTTGATGGTATTGATTACTCTGAGACCTTTGCTCCTATTTCTAAGTTGAATTCTATTCACTTTGTAATCACTAGTAGCTTCACAGGAATGGACAACTTTTTAGATGGATGTGAAGAGTGCCTTCTTGCATGGGGACCTACATTAGGAAATCTATATGGAGCAGCCTCAGGGTTTTGTGCAAGACACTTCTTTGGTTTGTAGACTTCAACATTCATTGTATGGTCTCAAATAAGCCCCTCGGACTTGGTGTGAGAAGATGGACTCTTTTTTGTTTTCCTCTCACTTCACACATTGTCATTCTGATCCCACAGTGCACATTCAACGTTAGGAGGGTGATCTTTTGATTCTTGTGCTATATGTTGATTATCTCATTCTTACAGGTAGCTCATCCTATATGATTTAGAGTGTTCAGAGAGCTTTGATGAAGCAGTTTGAGATGACAAATCTTAATCTTCTGCACTGTTTTCTTGGTCTACAAGTTATTCAGTCTTCAGATGGGATTTCCATATATCAACAGAAGTATGCTCTTGAAATGCTCCAAATATTTGGCATGCTTGATTGCAAGCCTGCCCCCACACCATTTCAGTCAGGTGTTGGTATGTCTTCCACTTGCTTTACTCCTTCAGTAGACTCTACATTATACAGACTGTTGGTTGGTAGTTTTTTGTACCTAACACATTCATGTCTTGATCTTTCCTTTGTGATTGGTCTTCTCTCTAGGTTCTCCCATGATCCTCATTAGAGCCATTGGAAAGAAACCAAACATATCTTGAGGTACATTCAGGGCACCACATAGTATGACATTCACTACACATCAAGAGCCCCTCACATTCTTGGCTTCATTGACTTAGATTGGGTTGGTGATGTCAATGATTGAAAGTCCACTTTCGACTTTGTTTCTTCCTTGGTTTTGGTCCTATCGCATGGTCTTGCAAGAAGCAATTTGCTATTGCATTATCATCTATAGAGGATGAGTACCGAGCAACGATGTTAGCTAGTCAGGAGATTTTATGGCTTTAGTAGTTGATGAAAGAGTTTGGGTTTCCTCATAATAGTCCCACTGTTCTTTGGTGTGACAATCAGAGTGCTATACACATTTCCCGCAATCCAGTGGGGCATAAGCAGATGAAGCACATTGAGATCCACATGCACTTCATTAGGCAGTTGATTTAGGATGGTTCTCTCATCTTGGAGTACATTCCTACTAAGGCGTAGGTTGCATACATCTTCACAAAACCTTTTGGAATCACCATGTTATCTTCAATTGTGATCGATGCTTGGGGTGAGGGAAGTTGTCCTTGGGGGGTCTTTGTGAGGCCTTCCTTCATGTTTTTTTAAGCATGCTTTCATCTCTTTTTGGAGAGGAATTTTTTCCCATTGGGTTTCCTCCTTTTTCTCCGCTTTATAGAGATTTGGTTGTATTTGGGTACTTCATCTGGCCTTGGTGTTGGGACCCATCTTTGCTTTCATGCATTTCATCCTTAGTTTTTTAGCTTCTCCCTAAGTTCATCTTAAGGGGGGGTGTTAGAGTAATAGGTTAATTACTTAATTAATTTAATCATGTTGATTATTTAATTAAGTCACCTTTACTTTATTTTTCACTTAAGCTAAACCTAGGCCCATTAATAATTAATTAATTATTAATTATTAATTACTCACCTTTAGGGTTTTGATCTCCTTTCATAAGGATTGATCTTATTGTAATTAATTCAATTCTTGTTTATGCATTTTTTGCTTCACAGCAAGCAGAGCACCATTGTTTGTGTTTCAGTAACTCTTCTACGTGACAAGTTATTTGCTTGCAGGTGTTCACTGGGTTCTGTGAGGTTGTATTTCTCAACTTCAACAGGGATGACAGTATATTTCCTATGCAAAGTTATAGAGGCCATATATTTTGATCTAGTAGGATAATTGGGCCATTTAAAAAAAATCTCAAAGAACTATACCTAATAGGCACCCCCATAGATGGTGTTACACAACTAGGAATACTTATTTTAGCCAAAAACTAATTTTGTGGCCCAAATATTAAGTTTTTCCCTTTTATATGTAAAAATCCCACTTTTTATAATCTTAATAATAGGGGAAAGGTTGATACACCTTCCCAAAATTATCCCACTTTTTGAACACCTTGCAATAAAAGAGGGAGTATTTAAACCATTATCTAATGTCTAGGGGCTAAGAGGTACATAGACTCGTAGCACCACTTAAAATTTTTTATGTTCATTGGCTTTGTGGGTGCATCTACAACATTATGTAAAGTGACACTATTTCTAGCGCCACCTTTCTATAATCTACCATATCTTGAACAAAATGGTAGTGGACATCAATATACTTCATCCTCACATAAAATGTTGGGTTCTTTATCATACATATGGTACTCTAACTATTGAACAATAAAATTTAATGGCTTCTACCTTTCACCCAACATCTGAACACAATCTCTTAAGCCATATAGATTCCTTATAAGCATGAGTTGTTTCCATGTACTCTACTTCTATAGTGTAAAAAGAAACCACAACTTTTTCTTACTCATCCAACTAATTAAATCACCCAACATAGCGAAAATGTATCCACAATTGGATCTTCTATTACCAAATTTTTTGTGGATCAAATTCCTCACCCGGTTAACTAGCTATAGGTGCCAAAAATGTGAAGATTTAGTTAAAACAAAAAATGTCTAGTTTGTAAAAATTATAAACCACTATTGTGGGATCACCCTAATACATGTTCATTTCTATTGAATATAATTTTTTCTCTATTACTTGATCAATTATTTCAATAAATATTGTTCATATTTCTAGGTGCATGCTTGTGTTGTGATTTGATTATTCTATGCTTAAGTATTGTTGTAAATCTATTCAAATGAAATGCTTGGAATGCAAGTTGTTAAGTAATGGATAATTAAGAATGAATTGTGGTTATAGAATGTGAATGTATTTAAGAGTATGATCTTTGCAAGAAAAAACTTGGCAAGTTATACTTTTCTTAAATTTATGTATCCACATGAAACTACTCAAATGTATTTGCATATAGAGAAGCACTAATTTATTGATTTCTAATCACTTATTTTTTAAATATGAAGGATAATTCCTTAGAAATTTTATAGAATAGAAAAATTACTCAATCTCAGTTATTTTCCCTTTTCCATACACATATTAATGCATTGTATCTACATATATCAAGACCCATTTCACATTCCACCTTAAAATAACACATTATGTGTTAGTGAAAGAAAAATGGATGTATATTTGTGTCCTTAAAATCCTAATTCAATGGTGGTTATTTTGAGAAGAATCAATTAAATTTATTTAAATAAATGAATTATTTTTTATTATGAGAATATATTTCCATGTCATATTATAGGAACACCTTCCCAAGCCTTAAATTTTTTAAAATGTAGGATAGAGGAAATTCTATCAATCTTGGTCCTATCCATTTCGTAATATTGATAATTGAAGTTCATTACATCTCTATGAGATCTAACAAATCCTAGGAGATTAATACTATAAAAGTGATATATCTAAAATAACTATTAAAAATCTTAGATAGTAAAAATCCCCAACACAATAGAAAATTATGGCCCAATATTAATATGTTGAGGTTAGCCCAAAAAAAAGAAAAGAAAAAGAATTTAATTTTTAACTATAGTTGTGGATGATTCATTGATTAAATATATATTAAATTTTAGATATTTTTATGGCTCTTAAAAACCTAATGGAAATCTATAGCTAGGGATTAAACATTTTATATGAGTTTCTCACTATTTTCTCTCATTATTTGAGCTTATGGATACCATATGTCAAAATAGTTAATTGTATCAATTTATTGTTTATCATTTAATTCTCCATACCTATATATGGTTCAAACTAATCTAAAGAAGAAAATGGTTTATTCTTCAAAGGCCAAAGAAAATATTTGAGCATTTATATCTTGTCATTCAAACCTAAAAGCAACACATTTGTCATAAAAATATTATGTTTTAGATCATTATTTGCAAATCCTTTGTTATTTAAATATAATTTGATTTCAATAAAAACCATGAAAATGATATTAACATAAAAAGATATAATCATTAGGGATTTGCATTATAATTAGTTAAAATACATGTAGATCAAATTAATCAGCCAAAGCACATAGAAATATATGGCTCAAGCTTCAACACAAGAAACAATGTTTCTATATATTGCATTTTTCCATTTCAATGTAATGAAGGAAAATGTAATCACACATGATCTATGAGGTATATGTGTTAGGTTTCACTTTCTATACCATGACTCTTGTAGACCCATCAAATAGTACCCAAATTAGATGGCTCCATTTAATCAATGGAAGATTCATGGTCCATGGCTAGATGGCCTAATCAAAGTTATATGGTGATTTATTTGATCATTTATTCATGGGGACCAAAATTGATATATAGGTTAAAATATGATAGTAAGGAGTAGTTGATAACCTATATAATGAAAATAAATAACTTTTAAGTGATTTGGAACCAATAATTATAGCTCAATGAATGATTGGAACAAACACGCACGGAAGCCACTTAGACAAGATAGAACCATTGTAGGCGACAAACCAAATAATCAAAACTCATGGAAGACCATAGTGAAAGTTATAATTCATAAGCTAGCATGCATACTCTCATATTCATTATCAATAAGACCATGGATACTTGAAATGGGTACAAAGATTATTTGTTTAGAGCATGGTGGGCTACCAGAATATTAAAAACAATGATCTAGAATTGGGGAATTTTGTGAATGTCACAAGTTGGATGATAAAATGAAACCATCCCTACATTATCTCTTTCAAACCTTCACATTTTTAGATGTTAATTGATTAATATTTAAGTATTCCTTATTAGTATTGGATTGTATATATCATGAGTTGAATATTGGATTGGTAATAGTTTTTTTTTTACAATAATTTTAAATGTTGATTACATATTTTTTAGAATATTTCTTATTTAATGTTTCATCACTATTAGAGAAATATGTTACCATCCATTAACTTCCTAACATGTTACCTTTATTCTTGGAAATATATTGATAGCATTGGTATGATGACTTATTCTCATGCCATCCTTCTATGCTCTCAAGGATCCTATGAGATTATTTTTATTTGCACATAATTTAGGGTACTTGTGATTGAATTATTTGAATTTTTTAATCATGGGACACATAAAAGGCTTCATAACTTCTTAGTTTCATAAGTAAAAAAATTATTAAGTGATATGATACCATACTGAGATTATTAAGAAAATAGAAAATTATATTTTTGATAAAATAAAGAAATGTGTATGTAGATAGTTAGTTGATAAATAGTTATTTAACCAATTCCAAACAAACTACCAACTAGTAATAGTTATATTAAAAATAATTATAGATTAAATTAGTGTTCTTAGTAAACCTTCCTTTATGTGATGTATTATACTTATTATTTGAACAACCCAAGGGTGGGGTTATGAAAATATATTTTTGACATGATTATATAAATCATGGGTATGTACTACCATTGTGAAGTAAAGACTTTACCTTTTATATATATAGAAGACCTAAAAAGGTGTTTATCAATATCACTATATTCTTATATAAAAGGATAAATAAATATAATCTACAAACCTCAAAGGTGAAATTAGGAAAAAAATACAACCACATGGGGAATTTTCCTAGAAATAAATTATGGGTGTGGCCTAGTTCAAGGATGCATAATAAATTGGATAATGCTTCTATCTTAGGATCCTTATCATTATCCAATACCAAATTCTAGTTTTTTTTCATTACATTTTAAAACCAATCAAAGTTATTAAATTTTAACACATGTGATCAACCAAATAAGTTGTCTAATCCTTATCATTTTTATCTCTTTTGAATAGGTACACATGTATGTTTAGATTTATCATTTTCATCTCCCTTTAAAATCTAGAGATTAATCCTTAGATATTTTTTGTAAGGTGTGTTTTATTTTCCTAGACATTTTGGTTAATTCATTACTTCTTTCCTACCTTTCAAAGTAGAATTTCCTAATTTTTCTTTCTGCCTCTTGTCATTGTATTAATTTATTTATTTTCATTCTTTCCTTTTTATCTTCACTTGAGGGATTAGAAATTTCTACAACCCTTACATTCTCTACTATGAAGTGTCAAGTTAAAGCTAAATATTTCTACCATAATGAACTTTGTCACTTCTACTTTATATGATGATCACATGATAAATTTTAAGGATATTATGGTTATGATGAGTTCATTGAAAGTGTTGAAAGAAAACTAAACATAAGATGGTTGATAAGTTAAAATCCTTATGAAATTAATTAGCTATAGAGATGATGAAATGTCCATTTCATTTTACATTGATTATCTTACCAAGTTGCTAGAACTTTATAAGAGAATAAAATGGAAATAATAAAATATAAGGGAAAAATTATTGATGATACGTGATCTTCTTGTATGGTGGGCCTTATTTCCCCAACCCCTAGATTCCATTCATCCTACCTAGAGCTTACCTATGAGTTCATTGTATCCCAAACCTTAGATACTTTACATTACTCACCCTCCCATATTTTTTACTTTGAGTATCATCATCATGTATCCTTTCCTACCTCTCATCTTTATGACTCTTCTCATACATCTTACATCCCTCATGTTTTCCAAACCTTACCTACCACATATATAGACACACTTTTCATTCATATACCTATATCTAGACATACCAATATTACAACTTATATAAACAATAATCCATTGACTACTCATCTACCCTTTGTCTCTTGCACTCCTTTCCCACCCATATTCCTTTTTTTCTACAATAGCCAAACTTTCACATTAGTTGGCCACCATGCGTCAAGACACATATAAATAATTTGTAAAGTATACTAAAAATTATCTAACAAGTGAGTTAATATATAATTCTTGGTATATGAAATATTAGTTAATCCTTTACCAACAATTTTCTTAGTGCCTATGTTTATAATGTAAAATGGTAATTTTTGTCCTTAGCTCACATTTATTCTTTTGATAGAACAAGTTTTGACTATATTTATGATAATATCTTACTTGCTAAATTGTTCCTATAGAATTTTAAGATTACACAATTGGTTGTAATATATATTATACTTTATTTTACCTCTTTAGATACTTATAAATCTATTTCAATGAATATTTTCAAAACAATAATGTGGTTAAAGTACCATTTTATGAAACTAGCATATTGTAAGCAAGTAGTCAATGGCAATCAATTATTATATGATTAAGTATCGAAGTATGTGATCTAGTATAAGTTATAAATCATTATACATTGGTTTTTGAGGTTTATTTAGATAGTATCCTTTCAATTATCAAAGAAAATATGATTTTTAATATTTATATAATTCATTTTATAAGCTATATGCTCTAGTGCATGCTATTATGTAATTAAATTATTATAAAATAATCTTTTCCATTATAGTATTTATAGAACTCTCCTCATTCACATAAGTTTCAATCAAATTCAAATTTCAAAAGTGAAAAAAGGAGGGTTGGTTTAAATTTTCAATATTATCAATAGTTCTCATGTAAAAACCATTCAACTAAAATCAATAGGGAATATAAATTTTAATAGATTGGTGTATCCTCTACATCTAGTATTAAAATCATTATTTCAACATCGATTTATTACATTTCACTCCATCAAAACAACTAATACATCTAGAAATATCCCACCACATTTTAATTTATATTTTTGTGACTATCATCATTGGTTTCAAAATGCTAACAATAATTATATAACACTCAAACACAAGATAGAAGAATTTAACAATAATATTCTTTAATTAGATTTGTTAATGAATATGATAATAAATTTGTAGCATCTCAAGATGATGACTCTAATTAAGTGGATGTGGATGTGATGAAGATATTCCCATTGCTAATCATAATAATTATAAGTTTTATTGAAAAATCCAAGGCTACATATAACATCCATAACATTAATATTATAAGAAAATAAATCAATTATGATAAGAATCATGAATAATTTTATATTTAAAAACACATGAATGTGGTGGTATTATGATCTAACCCTAGAGCTCCAAAAAATATTACAATAGATAAAAAGATGCATCAAGAAATTCTTTATGAGATAAAAGTTACAACTTGATACATCTTTAAATATGCATTCTCATTATAATACTCAAATTCTTGAGAAATATCTAACTATTGAAAAGTCTCAAAAATAAGTGTATAAGAAATCACATCTAAACTTGAGGGACGAGATCTTAGATTGCTTTTCCAAAGGTGACATCAAAGCCAACTTTGTATATCACTTTTATTCATAGAGAAACACTCCATGATCATGTTTCATTATCATCACCACCACTTACCTATATTTGCATCATAGAGGTTAAATCTAGGGAGGTAGGCTCCTATGATATATTATTTGACCTCCTTGAGATCGACCAATTACCACATCAGTATACCCACATTATTTATTAACATCTTATTCATCTCAATCAATTTCTTATTATTGCATATTACACCATTATTTTTTCATATAGTGTGATTATGTTCTTTCTATGATTTACACTTGATCTTGCCACTTCAAAAGGAAGGTACTATTTCATTTTTAGCTTTTATGTTCTCATGATTTCACTTATTAAGGAAAAGTAGGGGCATATTTCATAGATATTAATTGCACACAAAGGTATATTTACACTAGGTACACATTCTATACTCAATTTCTTTTATTTATCATTCTCTTCATCTTGTAAAAAAAAACCATAGTTCATTTTTTGTTTTCTTTCCTCCTTTATTAGTGGGTACTCTTTTGTAGTACATACAATTTAGGGGGCATATTATTACAATCTATTCATATTTTTTGTGCATTTTTTACAAGTTGGTGATTTTCCTTTGATGACATGAGATACCTAATGGGCACTTAATGCATACTAGGGAAAAATGAATCATACACTTGTTCTAGTTTTTCAAATTCTCAATTCCAAAAAATGTATATCCTATTGTGACTATTTATTTATTTCATTTCTAATTTTGCAAGCTTATTCATATTGATTTGTATATACACCAAAGTGGAGGCAAATATAGAGGATAAAATTGCATGCACAACACTTTTACCCTTTTATATTATACTACTTTACATGAATATCAAAAAGCAAGGGTTTAGAATTAAAATTGACTCTTTTGATGTATTAGTTGTCTTCAATTCTAAATTGTCACTCTAATATGCTAAATCCATCACTATAGAAAATGACTAATCCACCTATCTAAGGATTTTGATTCCTAGACAAACTCACCCATTTAATTATGTCTCTAAAGAAAAACTACACTTGTGGTCCAATCCTTTTGTTTTAAATTCAAAATTTTCTACTTTGGTAAGTCGTTTTGTTAGGAATATGATCATTACCTATTGGCTTGCACCCATAAGGTCTCAAGCTCTATGCATTTAGAAACAAATTGGATCTTGCATCCACTTTAAAACATTAATCACAATATCAATTTTAGATATAAGTTTTAGTTTACTTTTAGCCTTAGTTGCATCAACATTTGCATTATCTTTTTAGAATTCTTTTAGTATTTTTACAACTACAGAGTTTGACTATTGTCAAGGAAGTCGGTATTCTTCTATCTATCAATAATAGGCTTGCAAAGGTGTTTTTTAGTGTGAATGATACCTTAGATGTAGGTACAAAAAAGAGTGAATATCTTTTGCAAAACTTGAAGACAAAATTAAAGATTGGTCCAAATAACCATGCGAGTGATATCCTATGACCAAACCATGGAATGACCTAATCCTAACATCAAAACTTTTAAAATAGATTTTTCTTGGGATACCAATCACTAATCTTGTATTAAGTTCTACTTTCTAGCTTTTGTCACAATATTTCAATCAAGAAAAGAGGTCAAATTTGACAACACGAAATCAATAAAAACTCTAATTCTTCTCAATATTGTTAATTCTTTATTTCAATTATTCAAATATTTATTTATAATTAACACTCTCAATTCACTAAGATCTCAATTTATACCATATATGGAGATTTATCTTAGATCCTTGTACCTAAAATATAATTTATGTCCATATATAGTATATGTATACATGTACATATCACCCACACATACTAAATCCCAAAACATATTAACTTTCGATAATTCAAAATAACCTCTTTAGACTTAAGTACCTAGTAGTATATTGATGTTATTTCTTCTTGTTAGAAACACCAATATAAATGAATGTGGTATAGGATTGTTTACCTATTGTGAAGATTATATGATAATCATAGGCTACCATCTAATCACATGTTTAAAAAAAGCCAACACTTTGGTCCCACTTGATGGGTGACATAACATGAGTGCAACAAGTATTGGAATGTCATTACAAAAGAAATTGATCACTTAATCATAAATAAAATTTTGATTTCCTAAGGGAGCATTTATTGTAGTAAAGTTGGAAAAATGGTATTATCAAGAGTTGTATGATTCCTAAAATAAAGTCCTTTTTATTGAAATGAGTGTGTTCCTTTTTGGTGGCTCACTACACAGATTAAACAATTGTCAGTCACTTATATTGAACAAGTGAAGTGGATAGAGAACATCATGTTGTTGTGTGTTGTAGACTTCTCTATTAAAGACGACCTTAGAAGTTACATGAATTAGAATCAAAATATACTTCTTTGAATGAAGCATGTCTTGTTCTTGCATATAGTTAACCAAACAACAAATTATTTGGGTATCCAACAAATTATTTGGGTGAAGATACTTTTGATTGATAAAAAAATTGAAACCAAATTATATAAAATATGAAGATTTTTTAATCGTACAAACTATTCCAAAACACCCATTTCTTAAACATATCTTAGAGAAAATAATTTTCTTTTAGAAACTTGTAAGATTCAAATTGATCATCAAGAATACATCAAGGTTTATGAATTCGAATTCAATGAAATAATATAAAATCTACATAATTTAACCCTTTGGCCAAGGAAACTTGTGAGAAAGTATGATGATCCAGTCAAACCCTCGTGCGCTCAAGGTTTCAACTGAAAAAATTATTGAACAAGGAAGGTAACAACTGACTCAACTATAATATCATAAGATTTAGTTTCTGTCGACTTTCGATACTAATCATGTTCATAGAATGTGACTAACTATTCTCAAAATTGTAGTCGGTGAGAAGGAAAAATATACAAATTGCCCAAATTGTCAAAATCATTTGACATGTAACAGTGGGCGTCAATGGATATCCAAACCAGGGGAAGGCCTTTAGTTTTAAACAAATCTGAATCAAAGAATCTTAAATAGAGATTTGTAGCAGTGAGATAAACCTCCAAAGCTAAGTTTCATGGTTTGGTGTGTGTGTTGAGTTAAGGATGATTTTGATTCCAGCAGTTGCAGAATTCTTGCAGGATTGTGCACTGAAAGTGTGCAGAAATATTGATGAAATGATGGAGGATTCTTCTCTGCGCACCTTGGTGGCCATTCATATTGTCTTCCCTTTGGCCATAGTTGCATATTTTCCAAAGAATTAACGTTGCCCACAAAAGCTGTTTAGCAGAAAAAGCCATTTTTTTGTGTATATTTCATAGATTTGAACACTGTATTCCCTCCTATGTTGTATGTTTCATCGCGTGGCAGAATTCTTTTATTGATAACAGATTGTTTATGTTATATCAGACTTAATGGGGATACAAGTATGACTCTTTATGATTAATGATATCTAAGTCACTAGTGACAATTGTTGAAGCACATATTTGAGAACTTTGTAGAGATCATAATGGGACATAACTTTTCAATAACCTTAACCAAATTATAATATCCTCAGAAATTTACAATTTATTGAGTGAATTTGTTCTCTTAATTTTAATCTAATTGGTTCAGCCTAGGTAAGATTGTACAATTGTGTTGGGACATATTAAGCCTCTCAACTGTAACATCTTGAAGTGGAGCTCATCACTTTTAAGAGTGTTTCAGCTCTCATTAAAATTGAAATATTATTTTATGATTGGGTCTATGGCTGTGTATGTGTCTGTATTTGCCTTCCTAAATGATGTCAACTATCGGAAATTAAAAATTATAAATCCCTAAATTTTTCATGTCTATGTGTTAGTTTGATGGGCTTTTATTGGTGTATTACTACCTACCCTGTGTGGTGTAAAGGCCTAACATTCTGAGTCGGAGCTGACATGGCTTGCTTGTCTTTTCCTTATGTATTTTGGAAGTTCAAGGTGGTCCATGTTCTCATACTAGGTACTGGTGTTAGGGGATTTCTTACATACTTGTGTTTACCTTGTGCATGTCAAAGTTTCAAGATATTCCATACTCCCATCCCATGGTGTCAATGAATAGAAAGGTCCGCTATATAATGACACATAGATAAAGATGTGGAATTGGTATCTATGTGGCCCCCACAAAGTATGTGCATGATTGCATTGTAGTGTAAAGAGGATCATGACATATAAGACAATATGAATTAAAGCTTATATGGCCCTTATAAAGTATTAGCTACTTAACATAAAACTAGAGCAATATGCCATGACACATAAGACAATGTCTAGAATTAGAATCAGTATGGTCCCCACAAAGTATTTGCATAAAAATCAAATATTTGATTATTGTGTGGATATGAGGTGCATTTATGCTAGATCACAATATATCTCCTACGTAAATCTAGATCTAATTGAGATGATCAAATCTAATCAATCAATGAATTATATCTAGAGAAAAGACTAATTAATTGAAGAGGGCTAAGGTACTTATCTATTTTGATGGGTGGTAGTTTGATTTTGTTGTTGACTAGCTAATGCACAATGATAGGTGATCAAAATTAGGGATTAGAGTATGGACTAGAGATCAAGAGGATATGATAGAGTTATGTCGAAATATTTGTTATCACATATAGGGTCACATCATGTGAATTAGTTTGAGTGACGCAATTTGATCTTTTCTTGATGTTACCTTTTTAAATATGCTCACTTGTAGGTTGAACTTGTTTTGATTTCTTCAGGACAAGTAGTTGAATCATTAACTTGTCTTGATAGCTATCAAAACCTGTAAAAGAACAAGATATTGAAGACACACTGTACATATGATACTAATATATATTTAGTGAATTAGAACATACAATATCTAAATATAAAATTCAACTTTAAATACTCGATTTTTTTAATCTCTAACTACTATTATGCATCTATACTAATATATATTTAATCAATTAAAACATGCAATACCTAAATATAAAATTCAATTTTAAATACTCTGATTTTTTTATCTCTTCCAATAATTCTAACTACCACTTAATTAATTTTGATGCGCTAAGAATATCATTAATCGGATAAGAACTAGCCTAATTTTCAATCTGACTTTGTAAGCAACAAATATTATATATATATATATATATATATATATATATATATATATATATATCGAATAAAAGTATCAGATTCGTAATCGCTGGAAAGATGTTAGACTAGGTACTCGCTGGGGCCCACCAAAATTATATCCTCGTTGAAGAAAAGGACAAAAGACACCTAAAACTATAAAAAAATGCCCATCGTTCACTTGTCGTGCAAATCCACTCAACACCCGAATTGTAAGAGAAAGAAAACGATATATATGAAATCTTAAGAGGCAGGCGAAACAAGTGGCACGGAATCCACCGTTTAAAAAAACACCGGCGTTGTGGCGCTGCATAAATAGGAGCAGCTAGCCCTAAGATATCGAAGGCGGAAATCTTTGAGAGTTACAGAAAGTGGAAAACGATCAGATTGGTGAGGATGACTCTGTTCGCAGTAATGGCGGAGCTAATGCAGGAGTATGCACTGTTTATTGCCAAGATTGTAGATGAAATGGTGGCGGATGGTTCTCTTCCCAGGCGGTGGAGCCATTTTCTTCCAGTCTCTACTCCGTCGCGGCGCCCTGTCGAAAATGTTGGGCCGGCGGCCATTTTTAACAGCTCCGCGTTGCTTTGGTTTTGTTAGTGGTTGAAATAGGAAATTTTGTGTAGTGTTTGTATTTAGATTTGGCATTTGTAGAAGCCAAAGTCTTTGTACATACGGATTCTGAAATTTATGAGCAATGAACTTTTTTCCTGAATTGAAATTTGTGACAGATGTGGATAAGAGCAGGGGGTTTATTTCTCAGGGTTTAGTTTGTCCAGATGAGTGCGCTCCAAAGGAGAGCTTTTTGTTTTTTTGTTTTTAAATTTTAAAAGCATTGGTGGGCCCGAGATAGAGGGCAGTGGTCGATCTTATCTGTCAAACACTTGTTTCGAAGGATTATTTACTTGTTTTTAGCAAGTTTACAAATTTTATTCGTAAGTGGCTCTTGGTCTTTTTTAAAGATGAGATCTCTTTAGATCTTGACTATAAGTGGAGAAGGTGATAATTTGTCCACAAAATAGTATTATAGGATGTTTCAAATATTCGAATAAACAAAAATTCTCTAGCCATGATCTAAAACTCTTTAGTCATGATCTTGACATTCAATCTTACAATCAAAGTGCAAACATCCCAACTAACCAGTTCCAACCTTTAGCACTTATTTTACCATATAGAGTAAAATTTACAGACGAAGTAATAAGACATCTCATAAGATGTCACCACTTTTATTTTGCTCACATTGAACATCATCAACCTAAAGAAGGCATAGCAAAAACACTCACAACCTTATTGTAGATGACTCTCATAAGGCTTTCTACCACTCACCCCACATCGAGACAAGCCAAACAATTCAAACTCCTTGTAAGTACTTAACAAATCATTGATTGAGAGGTAGTTGCAAGGGGTGATTATGGGTGAACTATTGACTAGAGGTAGTTTACGACGAATTTAGGAAAGATGATGTTGTGAAGAATCAAAAAGGTTGTCAATATTGTTATAAAGTTGGATGAGGTGTTGAAAGTGATAAGAGAGAACAAGATTAGATTGGAGGCATCTGAGGAAGATAGAAAAAGGGGATGAAGTCTAAGGGGTGACAATGAGAGTGGTGTGGAGGAAGATGCCAAAGAGGATGTGTAAGACCTAGAAGATTAGGAAGAAGAGTCAAAGTAGGTGAAGGTGTTAAAGACCATTTTCAAAATTGTTAAGAACATTTCGACAGATGACACACAAGAGACTATATAGTTGTACAAGACATGCTAAGGTACATTTTACAATTAGATATGAATCACTAACAAAATGTTATTAATCGCTCATTATGTAAAGAAATAAATCATAAAAAGAAGAAAATGAAAAAATGTGAAGAGAAAAGAGTGTAAAAAGATACCATGAGGAAATTTTTTAAAAATATTGTGAAGATAGATAAGGAGGACAATAAGATAGCATAAGGGTGTAGTAAAAAATAGAAAAATGATAACATGAGGTGTGAAGGAATAAAATGTGTAAGAGAAAATAGTGTATTATGAGAAGATAAGAGAGATAGACAAAAGAGAGAGACAAGAATAATATATTAGTGATACATCTAAAATACAGAAGAGTGAAATAGATAAATAAGATGTTGTATAATGGTGATTAAATAATAAAGACATCTAAGTATTACAAATATAAAAGCAAAAAGTTAAAATGAACGATTATTTCATGAGCATGGATGTGCATGGAATATAGTATCCACTTCATTTTTTATTTTCAACATAAGAGAAGTATCTTCTTGTTGCTTTCTCTTGTGAATTATTAAATCAAAATCCATAGGAGGATCCGTATGTACATGAGTTTGGCTGAATCAAAATCCACAACACCTACGAAAATCAAACAAGAGCAACGCCGGACTGTTAAAAGACAGGAGGTGGGGCAGCAAGAGGCGATATGAAAAGAGGGGTCCAGCGCCAGGGGTGAGAAGCTGCCTCCACCCTTTCATCTATAATCTCTGCAATAAACACTGCATACTCCTGCATTACCTCTGCTATCACTGTGAACAGAGTCATCCTCACCAATCAGATCTTTTCAAACTTATGTAACTCTCAAAGTTTCCACCCACAATCGAATTCTTAGAGGTAGATTTTCCTATTTAACAAGGTTGGACAGATGGAAATACTCTTACAGCGATCGCCCATGGTTACAAACTGTGATGGCACACCCCTGGTTTTCACAAACCACAATTCATACTTTATCACCGCTTTGGAAATTAGAACAATCAACATGGGACAACAGCAGCCGTAATCTCTTCTTATCTATATTTAAACATGATATATATAAGACTAAGATTGTGACCTGCATTAAACAGTGCATATGCTTCCATAAATTATTAGTGTAATGGATAAATATGCATCCCTTGCATCATTATCTTCATGTTTTATCATACTTAAATGAAAATATATGGTTTTATCTAAAATTTATATTTAATATTTCAATATCATAATTGTGAAAAGTGTATATTTTGTAGGAGTGTTTTAAGAAATAAGTAAAAGTTAATCTTTACTTTAGACTATTTTCAAATTATAAATTAGTAGTTCCTCTTCTAAGTCTTTTTATGTACCTACAAATTTGATCTATTTTATTTTCACATTTATTTTAAACTCAAATTGACCCTTTTTCAAACTAGTTGTTATGTGGCAACTCCCATGCCAAAATTCTTGAATCGTGTCTAAGTCAAATATAAAAGAACATCACCCCTAAGTCACTTCATAATCTACAATCCATTATCCAATCTCATGAAAGGATTCCTATCCAATTAAGGCACTATCACAATTACTCTAGCCCCTCTCATAACATTATGCTACATCAGCATATTTTAATTGCAATGGCTCTTTGTCAAACAAGTTTCATAACCCTAGTTTCACATTACATCTTTGCATTACCTTTTTGCATTTTTTTCCATGTTCCAAGTTACCTTCATTAGGATAGTGTTTGATGCATTTATTGCAACTTGTCTTTCCTAGTTTTATCAAAAATCATTGAATGAAAATAAATGGCTTGTCATAAGAATAAGATCCTCACTTAATAAGCTTCAAATAGTGTTTTTCAACACCATTGAGATGTTTATTGTAGGTCTAAATGTCGAGGTGAATCTTTCTTGGTAGATATAGAAGGTACATAGGTCATAGGTTCATGACCACTTATAAAGTTCATTTTGCAAAAGAATTTTACATATATAGGAAAAGGTCAAATTTACAACTATAGGATTTTGACCCTTTCCAAATTCTAACAAAGGATCTAGATCATATTTTGTCATTCTACTTCTAACAAAACTAAAATTAAGTGATTTGAACCACGCTTCAAGATTTGTGATAAAAGATGGTGGATAACTTCTTATTTACCATAAAAAAAATAGTAAGACCTTTTAGTTCTTCTAATTTCTCTTTTTCAAATTTTTATTGAATATGATCTATAACTCTATATTAGATTGATTAGATAGCATTGCTTGTCATATTCATTAAACTTAATTTTAGGAAAACTCATTTTATTTTCCTTTCATTTTTGGTGAACCCATTTGATCACAATACCTAGGGTTTATTCCTTATTTTTGTTGTTTCATATTAGATTAAATTCATCAGGGTTTGGATGCACCCCTTTTTTTTCATTTCTATTATCTTGATTAGAGTTTTCTATTTACATGTATAATACCCATTTAATCTTTACTCACCCTCCTATTAATTGAGCTTCATTCTCATAGATGTAAATACCTTTATCCTCTATCCATGCATGTCTCTTTTATTTTGAAGTGTTCATATACATCCCATTGTATCCTATCCTTCCATTTAAAATCTCTGGAGTTTTTCTAACCTATTGATGGGGATGCATTTTCGATGGAGGTATACACTTTATTATGTATGTGTTGTTTCCTCCATAGAATTAGTTTTTTCTCTTCCCTCTTAGATATACTCACTTTTCATTTTTGTAAACTTCTCCTTGATCATATATGTTCCTTTTGATAATCTTGTGAGGAGTGTAGGGATAATGATCAATGTGAGATATATTTGTACATACTTGATTATGTGCATTATGATGATAATTATCTATCATCTAATGTTAATTATTTAGTTACTCATGATGATTCATTACTTTGTACTATATCTCATGTTTGTTATCCTATCTAACCATTCTTTGAGGAGCTTATAAATATAATTTATGATTTGGGGCTACCTTTGTTTGATTAGGGAGCATCATGTTTTTTTTCCACAAGCACACAAAATCTAGCAAACAATAAATACTTCTTGAATTTAGTGACCTTATCAATAGCAAAGTATTTCCCAAAAGTGATAGGTTGGGGTTGGATGGGAATCTCACTGTCCCATGCTCTGAGTCCTTGTACTTGAGAACTCCTTAGGTGACCCTTTCACCCTGACCTTTAGGTCCTATCATAGGTATAGACACCCTTGGTCCTACTGGCCAACCCCACTATCAACACTCTTCTTCCTACCAAGCATTCTTGGTGCCTTTCCACTATCTCACCCTTGACCCTTATTCTTCCCTAAAGGCCAAATTCTCTCAACACTCCATTTGATTCTTGCAGGGGTGTGTAAATGTTGAAATTGCTTCCAGGTAATCAATATAGGGTTCTTGTTTCATCACAAAACTCCAATTAACCATCGCTTTCACAAAATCCCTTCCTAGGGTTAGAAAAGGCTACAAGCCTAGAGCCCCAATTAGGCCTCTTAACAGGGAAAAATGTAATTTTCTTCAAAACCCACCAAAAGACCTGGATTCTTCATTTGGGGTTTGTGATTCCCATACCCACACCTTAAATATTCTATAGGTTTTGAGCCTATATAGGCCGTACACTGCCCAATCACAAAATTGACCCAAAAACTAGGGTTTGTAAGCTTTCTAGACTGTTTTCAGACTGTCAAATATTTCTCACACCAAGTGGATTGGTAGAACCTCCTCCTGATCACCAGGCCTTACTAAGACCTCCAACTAAATTATCCAAAAATAATTTCTCCAAGATCTAGGCACCCTTGCAAGTTATTTGTCTTTTACTCCTAGTCTTCCCTAGCCAGACCCTGCCTGGCTCGCCTAGGGCAAGACAATGCTAGCAGCTCCTGAACTCACACAAGCCCTACAAGATATCATATTTACACTAAGGGAGCCTAGTCACTATTCCCAAAGGGCCATACAATTTGTATGGTGGGAAAGTGCTCTAGGACTCCATTTTCTCAAAACTGCCTGATTTAGGCTAGAAAAAGACAGGAAACAAACTATTTACAAATAAAAGATGAAAATGATTTACAAAAACAAATGGATGGCACCCTAAGCTTGCACAATATTCAAACTACATTATACAAACAAAATAACAGTAGGTTTACTCCATTAAAGCACAAATTGGATGCAAAAATCAGAAAACTGCCTCTCAGAATGTTGTTTCCATCAATTTTACAAGATTTCACCAAAACACTAAAACTTCCAACCCTGCTCTAGGGTTGAGTCATCCCTTAAATAGGCTCCAAAAATAGTTTAGCTTCTTGGGTCGATCCTTTTGATGACCAAAAACAAAAGTTATAAAACCCAATGTGTTTTTCAATCTTTGGCAACTTTTGACAACTTAGCCAAAATGTTGTGCTAAACCTATTTAACTCTTGACAACCTCTTTCCCAAAGATCAAAAACACCTCAAAAATCAACACACAATGGTCTACATGACCTTATGAAAACCAAAACAAAAATTAACCCTCTAGGTTTCTTCTTTACCTAAGAAACTGCCTGTTTTTCCTTAGGTGCTCCTGCACCATTCTCCCCCTCTCAGCTCAAACACTAAGGATTGGAAGGAGAGATCACTAATAGGTCAATTCCCTACCATTTGAATTCAGCTTCATCCACCCAAGTAGCCTCAAATTCATGCTTGTTTTTCCACTTGTTGAGGTGTTCCATGTACACCTTGTGCCTTGTGGCCTTCTTCACCCTTGACTCCAAGATCTTCTCTGCCTGAGGCTTGTCCAGAGTAGGTAAAGACATGTTGTTGATGTCCTTGAAGATCTCCTTAGTGTCCTGATCCAAATCCTTGACTGTTCCCTTATACTTGATCAAATCAGCAACATTGAATACTGGTGAGATTCCTAGGTCAGTAGGTAACTCCACCTTGTATGCATTCTACCCATACTTGGCCAATATTTTGCAGGGACCCATTCTCTTCATCTGCAACTTGGTTGACATTCCCTTCTACAACCTTGACTTGTTAAGGTGGACCATAACATAGTCCCCTACTTGAAATTGCACACCCTTCCTTGATATATCTGCCTTCTCTTTCAGTTTTTGTGTAGCCTCTGTGACTGTCCTCTTGACCTGCTCCTGAATCTCCTTCATGGTCTGATTGAAGTCTTTTACATGTCCACTCCTATTCTCCATAGATCCAAGGTCTCTGAGCTCACAAATGCCTCTTGGGTGCATCCCATACACAACTTCAAATGGACTCTTCCCTATGGTCCGGTTTACACTGTCATTATAGGCATACTCAACTTGTGAGATAACCATATCCCATGTTTGTCCATACTCCTTGGTTAGACACCTTAAAAGATTACCTAACACTCTGTTAACCACCTCTGTTTAACCATCGGTCTGAGGATGGTAAGCTAATCCAAATGACAGATTTGTACCTAATCTGCTCCATAGAGTCTTCCAAAAGTGACTCATGAACTTCACATCTCTGTCTGAAACAATGCTCAAAGGTAGCCCATGGATCCTAACAACTTCCTTGAAGAAAAGGTGAGCTATGTAGCTAGCATCATGAGTAGTTTTGTGGGGAATAAAATGACTCATCTTGCTAAATCTGTCTACCACAACATAAACATTGTCAAAACCAGTCTTGGTCTTAGGAAGGCCTACCACAAAATCCATGCTCACACACTCCCATGGTCTGTTAGGAATGGGCAGGGGTTGATATAAACCAGCATTGCTAGCTCCTCCCTTAGCTTTCATACACACAACACATTGTTCCACATAAGGTCTTCTAACATCTCTTGCCAACTTAGGCCAATAATAGAATCTTTGTACTAGCTCTAAGGTATTATTGATGCCAAAATTCCCACTAAGACTACCATTATGCTTTTCTTGAATCAAATTTTCCCTCATTGACCCTCTTGGAACACATAACTGATTTCCCTTAAACAACAACCCACTTTGGAAAGTATACTCTGAGTATTGGCCATGGAAATGGTTCTCAAAGTTAGAACATACCTTATAGGCCTCTGAAAAGTCTTCATCTTCCCCATATAAATCCTTGAAACTCTCTATGCCAATGCTCTTGAGTTGTATCTCTTGCACTGTCAACAATCTCTTGCTCAATGCATTTGTCACCTTGTTCATTTGTCCTTTCTTATGCTTGATGGTAAAAGTAAAAGCTTGGATGTATTCCATCCATTTCAGATGCCTATTACTTAACTTCTCTTGAGTGTTGATAAAGCTAAGTGCCTGATTATCAGTAAAAACCACAAACTCCTTGGGTAGAAGGTAATGCCTCCATTTCCTAAGTGACTGAACCAAAGCATAAAGTTCCAGGTCATAGGTTGAATATTTCTTCTTAGCTTCATTGAGCTTCTCACTAAAGAAGGCTATAGTCTTGCCCTCTTGACTTAGCACCCCTCCTACTGCCACTCCACTTGCATCACATTCAACAGTGAACAACTTATCAAAGCTAGGTAATAAGAGAACTGGTTGAGTTGCCACTTCTTGTTTCAATTTTTCAAACCCTTTCTCAGCCTCTTGAGTCCACACAAACTTAGTTTTTATACCACCCTTGATTGTATCTAGGACTAGTGCACATATACCACTAAAGTTCCTTATGAAATTTCTATAAAATTGGGCCAATCCATGAAAACTCCTTACCTCTGTTACTGTGGTTGGTGTAGGCCAGTTTAGGATGGCTTCCACCTTGCTTGGATCCATCTTTAATGAGCCTTTGGATACTACAAAACCCAAGTAGACAAGCTCTTGCTTGAAGAACTCACATTTCTCAAGATTGATTGCCAACATCTCCTCTTGCAACCTTTTAAGAACCATCTCCACATGCTTCAAGTGTTCTTCTGTTGTCTTGCTAAAGATGAGTATATCATCAAGATACACAACCACAAATATCCCTATGAAATCCTTAAGCACTTCATTCATGAGTCTCATGAATGTGCTAGGGGCATTTGAGAGGCCAAATGGCATCACTTTCCACTCATATAACCCATCATTTGTCTTAAAAGTTGTCTTCCACTCATCTCCATCCTTAATTTTGATCTGACGGTACCCACTCTTGAGATCCAACTTGGTGAAATACTGTGCTCCTCCAAGGCAATCCATTAGATCTTCAATTCTAGGAATTGGGAACCTATACCTAATTGTGATTCTATTTATTGTCTAGAATCAGTACAAAGTCTCCACTTACCTCCCTTCTTAGATGCCAAAACCACTGGTACTGCACATGGGCTGATGCTCTTTTGAATCAGTCCTTGATCCAACAATTCTTGCACTTTCCTAGCTACCTCTAGGTTCTATTCTAGTGTAAGTTTGTATGTTGCTTTGTTAGGTAATGAGGCTCCAGGTATGAAGTCAATTTGATGACTTATGGCTCTCTTTGGTGGTAAAGTTGTAGGTGTACCATCACTAACTATGCTCTTGTACCTATCAAGTAACTTTTGGACTGCTTCTGGTAAGACTGGCTTTTCAGCCTTGTCTTCCTCTTTAGGTTGCAACACAACCACATATCCTTCATTCCCTTGGTGTAGGTCCTTAAGGAACTTCTTACCACTGCTCAACATGATGTTAGGTGTCTTTGACTATCCTTCCTCTTCTTCTGTCAGTGACTGCAACTTGAAGGTTCTTCCATCCTTTTTGAATGAAATGGTATTCTCTTTCCCATCATAAATAGCACTTCTTTCATATTGCCATGGTCTTCCCAGTAGTAGATGGAATGCATACATGGGTAATACATCACAAACCAACTTATCTTTATATCCCCCAATAGAAAATTCCACCGTTACTTGCTCATTAACTAAAACACTTTGCCCTTTGTTCAGCCATGTGACCTTGTAGGGGTTATTGTGGGGTACCTTCTCTAATTTCAGTTTTGTTACTGCCTCCTCTGAGATTATGTTATCTGTTGAACCTGAATCTACTATGACCTTGCACACTTTTCCAAGTATCTTGCACCTTACTCTAAATAGAGCTCTCCTCTGTTTTGGTTCCTCTTTAACTGGTTGTCTGATCAAAACCCTATTAAACATCAGATTTTCTCCTACCTCAGATTCTATATGACTGATCTCAGATGCTTTAGGACTCATGGTGTCCTCTTGTGCATAATCCACTCTCTTTTCATTGCTTGATGAAGATGCTTTCTCCGGGCATCTATAAGAAGGATGGCCTATTTGATTACAATGATAACACTTCATGTTTGCAAAATAGGAATTGCTCCTGCCTGCTCCTCTTCCTCTATTTGAACCTCCTTGATGTCCTCTACCTCTGTTATATCCTCCTCTAGAAGATGTTTCACCTCCATGCTCTGTGAGTTTAGAATCACCTTGGTTTCTTTGATCATTTCCTCTACCTTAGTAGCCACCACGCTGTCCTCTTTGATATCTGCCTTTGCCTTTGCCCTTAGAAGTCTGATCTTGCTTCCTCTTGTTCCTTTCCTCAATCTTTATGGCCAACTAATAACACTGATGTACTGTCTTACGACTTAGAAGAGCCATCTCTTCTTGGATATTCCACTTCAAACCATTAAGGTACCTAGCCACCTTGAGACTTTCATCCTCTATAACATTTGACCTCATACAAAGTTTTTGAAACTCTTCAATATAAGTGTTTACATCTTGGTCTCTTTGCCTTAAGCTTTGCCTCTTCTTGTGTAATTGTATCTCATAGTCATCTGGCATGTAGGCTTCTTTCACCTTGGCAACCATTCCTTTCCAAGTTGAAATAGGCTGCTTGCCTTCTTTTTCCCTCTTTGTCTGAATGAATTTCCACCATGTTGAGGTAGATCCTCTAAATCTTGATTTGGAAACTTTCACCTTTTGTGCTTCAGTGACTCCATCACATTCAAAATGGTTTTCCATACCTTCTATCCAATCCATGACTAGGTCAGCTTCCATCTTTCCACTAAAAAGTGGTATACCTTCAAGTGATTTCCCACTCAAAGCTTTCAATGCCTTCAAGAAAGGCTCCTCCTTCAAAACAGGGTTAGGTTCAGGGGTCTTATCTTCCTCTACAACCTCTTCTTCCTTTGGTATTCTTCCTTCAAACTGTGCAGTCCTCACTGCTTGTTCAAGCTGAGCTATCCTTTCCCTCAATTTCCTATTATCTTCCTCCTGCTCTTCAACCATCTTGGCCAATTGTGCATTTGTCACCATGACGGTGGTATCACTTGACTCAACCTCTGACATATATTACTCTTTCCCAAATATTTAACTTGCTCTAATACCAATCTGATAGGTTGGGGTTGGATGGGAATCTCACTGTCCCATGCTCTGAGTCCTTGTACTTGAGAACTCCTTAGGTGACCCTTTCACCCTGACCTTTAGGTCCTATCATAGGTATAGACACCCCTAGTCCTACTGGCCAACCCCACTATCAACACTCTTCTTCCTACCAAGCATTCTTGGTGCCTTGCCACTATCTCCTTGCCACTATCTCACCCTTGACCCTTATTCTTCCCTAAAGGCCAAATTCTCTCAACACTCCATTTGATTCTTGCAGGGGTGTGTAAATGTTGTAATTACTTCTAGGTAATCAATCTAGGGTTCTTGTTTCATCACAAAACTCCAATTAACCATCGCTTTCACAAAATCCCTTCCTAGGGTTAGAAAAGGCTACAAGCCTAGAGCCCCAATTAGGCCTCTTAACAGGGAAAAATGCAATTTTATTCAAAACCCACCAAAAGGCCTAGATTCTTCATTTGGGGTTTGTGATTCCCACACCCACACCTTAAAGATTCTTGAGGTTTTGAGCCTGTACAACCCGTACACTGCCCAATCACAAAATTGACCCAAAAACTAGGGTTTGTAAGCTTTCCAGACTATTTTTAGACCATCAAATATTTCTCACACCAAATGGATTGGTGGAACCTTCTCCTGATCACCAAGCCTTGCTAAGACCTCCAACTAAATTCTCCAAAAATAATTTCTCCAAGATCTAGGCACCTCTGCAAGTTATTTGTCTTTTACTCCTGGTCTTCCCTAGGCGGACCCTGCCTGGCTCGCCTAGGGAAAGACAATGCTAGCAGCTCCTGAACTCACACAAGCCCTACAAGCTATCATATTTACACTAAGGGAGCCTAGTCACTATTCCCAAAGGGTCGTACAATTTGTATGGTGGGAAAGTGCTCTAGGACTCCATTTTCTCAAAACTGCCTGATTCAGGCCAGAAAAAAGACAGGAAACAAACTATTTACAAATAAAAGATGAAAACGATTTACAAAAACAAATGGATGGAACCTTAAGCTTGAAAATTATTCAAACTACATTCTACAAAAAAAATAAGAGTAGGTTTACTCCATTAAAGCACAAATTGGATGCAAAAATTAGAAAACTGCCTCTCAGAACGTTGTTTCCATCAATTTTACAAGATTTCACTAGAACACTAAAACTTCCAACCCTGCTCTAGGGTCAATTCATCCCTTAAATAGGCTCGAAAAATATTTTAGCTTCTTGGGTCGAGCCTTTTGATGACCAAAAACAAAAGTTATAAAACCCAATGTGTTTTTCAATCTTTGGCAACTTTTGACAACTTAGCCAAAATGTTGTGCTAAACCTATTTAACTCTTGACAACCTCTTTCCCAAAGATCAAAAACACCTCAAAACTCAACACATAATGGTCTACATGACCTTATGAAAACCAAAACAAAAATTAACCCTCTAGGTTTCTTCTTTACCTAAGAAATTGCCTGTTGTTCCTTAGGTGCTCCTGCACCAAAAAGTATTGGCAATAAGCATGAAAAAATCTTCATCCCAAAACTCCAATGAAAACCCTAGCAATTTAACCCAAATAGGGAACAAAATGGAGTCATCACTCAAAGGGTTAAACCCTAGGGACCAATTTTTTAGACAAAGACCATTTAACCCCATAAACCAAGGACCTTCTTGAAGAACCCTAATGTAATATTTAGGAAAGGAAAAGGAAAATAAGAAAAAATATTCAACATAGAGACAACCTCTACCTGGCCTCTTAGTTTCCAAATCTGAATCACCCATTTTATAACAAATCAATGTTGAGATGATTACCACATAATCTCCCAACCAACAAGTTGTAAACTAACCAATCATCAAGTAACCATAAGGGAATCAGGGTTAGAAAGTACCTTCCTTTTGTCCATGGCTTAGATAGGGAAGGCATCTAAAAACCCAATCCTTGACACACTCTCCTCAACATCAGCCTTTGAGCATTCCCTCACATTAACATTGGCAACAAACATTAAATCAAAAACATCCTTCACAACTCTTAGAGCCCAAACAAGAGCAGCAGTAGAGGACCAAGCCTCCACACTAGGTACAATAGACACACTCTCCACAATAGTAGCCATCAAAACTTCTTCCATACTATCACTCACAAGACTAAAAACAACCTCTGAAACTCCTAAATCCTAACCAAAAGTAGTAGTGGGATAAGGCCTCACCAAAACTAACACTGACAATAGACGCACAATCAACAATATCCTCATAAACCCCTGAAGCCTAAACAAGAGCAATAGGGGATCCAGGGGTAGGAACTACACCCTTCTCAACACTAGCCACAAGAACACTCACAAAAACAACAAACCCAAAGCAATCACCCATGCTAACCACAATGACCTCAACATTGGAAAAACTAGTCTACGAGCAAGGATCTTCAACAATCTTTGAATCACAAACCCTCAACTCATCTTGAACCATAGAAACCACTCGAGGTCCAAGAGCAGTAGTAGGGAACAAGGCCTCTACACCAAGAATAGACAGATGAGGGGAAGAAAGAAAAAACCCCTTCTTGAGGGCATGGCCCAGGTCATTAGACCCAAAACTAGACACGAAAATAGAAGAAGAGCATGCCAAAGAAGCTTTTCATCAGAACTGGAACTGTACCTTTGGGCCTCCAACCATGGTGACAAAAAGGAATCCATTTCCTCCTCTTTGAAAGAGCAACACCACTCCCCAACAAGCTCACCATCATCTTCCTTTCATTCCCCTTCTTCTGAACCAACCCCACTTCCTCCCATGCACCCTTTATTTCCACTAGATGCACTACCCCCATCTCTATTATTGCCATCGCTCAAGTGCTCCATTTTTTGTTGCTTGAATTATCTATTGAAGTGGTGATGAATTGTAGGAGACACTTTATATCATTCTCATTGCTTAGATTCTTTCAATCACAACAACATTATCAATCATGTTTGTTCTTTATATGATGTATTGTAGGAGACACTTTATATGATGTTTCTTCTTTATCTTATCATAATGCAATTGATGACTCTTTTAGATCCTCAATTTTTATTTATTTAAAGGAAATAGTTGTAGTTAAAGCATATATCATGTCTCAAAAATCAAGTTTACCTTTATGGAAATTTAAAAGAGAACACACATCCACATGAATAAGATCTAATTAAGATTATATTGCTTAAAAATGCTACATATATCTTTTGATTATAGTTAGAACTAGCCTTGGTTTGTGAAATTTAATACATCCTTGAGCCATGTGACTAGTTAGCTAACTTGTACTACATTTGAAGCCACATAATTATCACGTTTCATTTGATCAATTAAATCTCATGCAAATTTCAAGCATTATTTGACTAACTCATTTTTAAAGGATATCAAAGTGTTATATTGACTATCACAACCTTGCATTTTGTCAAGTGTCACTCAACAAGGTACATCAAATATGCATGAACCAGACTAATATAGGAGCATCGCAGGGTGTATGAGCAATCTTGCATCTTCTAAAAGTATATTTTCCTTTATTTAAATTATATTTTAATAAATTTTCATTTGCATTCTAGTCACTACCAATTATTGTAGATCCACCACAATTCACCACACTTGTTGAGTCTCACCTCATGCTTTGGGAACACATGTTCTACATTGATACTATTAGTCATATTTAATTTCTAGAAGCTTTTGATCATTATAAAGGTATAAAGGCATAATTTATTTTCTAGTCTACAATGGGATTAATAGGATTGCACTCAATTTCTTGTGGTTACTTTTAAGAGTTTACAACAACAAAGGAACACATTCTAAGGTATGGGTATGTGCAGGATCATGGTATGCCAAACAGCCCCCTTAAGTGGCAATGAAAATTCAGAAAAATCAGAGTTAGGCAACTTGACGTAAAAATTTGAATAAGTTATCTATATTATTTCAAAAACATGTAAGAATAGAATCTGTGGGAGATTGAATGTAGTTTCTAAACTACTAGGTTTAACTTTTTAGAAACAAAATCTATTTGGTGAAAATTTGAAATTTCAATGCGGTGTGCACTTTAGAATTTGAGGAAGAAGAAAAAAAATAAGAAGTAGATTAATGGCATCACGACCACCTAACCATAATAAAATGATAATATTTTTTTATGAGATTTTAGATATAAGTAGAGGGACTCATGTCGAGGATGTGGCGCATATTTTTTGCTTAATTTTCCAAGTAAATAATTAATTATGAATTTTTATTACAACTTTTTAAAAATATAAAGCTTCATTATGTCTGACCACATAACTTGGGTCAAAATTTCGCCTTGAAATTCAATTTTTTTTAATCCTATAGTATGCAAAACATAGAATGTGACGCATGTTTTGGATTCAAAAAATATGATACCGTTTGAAAGTTATAAATGTTTTGCAATCAGCCTATCAATCAGGACTTTTGTCATAATTATAGTAGAAAATAAATAATAATAATCTATTAAATTCAAAATAAAACATAATTTATATTGGCAAAAAGCTGAGAATCTCCTCTGCAAACCCTTTTCATTTTATCAATTTTGGCTAAAAATAAAGTCGTCAGCCACATGGGCGAAGTCCGGAAAAACAAAGTAAGCTGTTAAACACGTTTTTTGTGTTGACTTTTTAAGATTGGTATCTCCTAACCAAAAACCAAAGCAAACCCGAGCCTATTCCCTAGGCAATGAATTTTGTGTCAGACATATCGGATATCCGACTCAAATCGGATATCCGATTTGAATCGGATATCCGATTTGTTAACATAGCATTTTAAAAAATTTCAAGACTTTATAACATATTCAATATATCTCATTTGTAGTTTATAGTTTATTTTAATATATTTAGTTTATAATATATGATTTGGTTTATATATGATTTTTAAATAGTGTATAGTTTATAGTTTATGTTAATATATCTAGTTTAGAATATACAATCTTATTTATAATTTAATATATATAATCTCTTACAAAACTATATAATATATAATATATTATATTATTTGGTATAATATGTTTAAATATTAAATTTCTATATTTTAGTTAATATATATATTACTAATATATAAGATATTTAAATATTATCCCTCTCCCCCTCTCCCTCTCCCTCTCC
>VDFB02073177.1:0-16446 GCA_007258455.2 Sequoia sempervirens
GCTTCTCCTGTTTGCACATCTTTCCAATCTCCTATCACTTTTCATCACTCATCTATCTATCATATCATCCCCCCAAGTCATTTTACTGCTTTGGATAACTATCCCATCCCTGAGCTTTATGTGATCATCATCATCCAATCCAATCCAACAGGTCTATCCTATCTTATCATATCGGTCCCATCTTTTTATCCACTTATCCTATCATCATCCATCATCCTTTATCCATTGTTTGCCTTTGGTCTTGTCGAACTACGTTGCCCCTGCGCTTTCATGTAGGCAAGGTCGATCATTTGATCCACCCCTGGGGTTCCATCATCGATCTTTATTGTCCACTTTGCTCTTCTATCATCTATCATCGGTCTTTCTCCTTTTGTCCATCTTATCTTTACCATCCATCAATTTCTCCATCTTGGTCAGTCGTCAGCCTTTTATCGAACTACGAGGGCTCTGCACTTTTACGTAGGCAAGGCTAATCTTTGATCGGCCCCCGAGCCCCTAGGTCTTTAGGGTGTGTCAATCTCGTGTCTTATCTCCCTTGTGTCATGCCATCACGCTATGCCCTTACTTATCTAGCTGGTTCTTAACAAACAAGAGCCACTTGTATCATCAAATCTAATCAGTTTTGAATATCTTACGTCATATCGATCTTTTAGCTTAGTACCCATCATCGGTCTCAATAGGATGAATCCTTCCTAACAGACCTCATCAATCCCATCCATCCCCTTGATCCTATGGCAAAGGACGTTTGAAATTGATTGCGATCTTTTGATACTTTTGGATTTTGTTTATCCCTATCATCACTTGTCAAGGCCGCCATGATCCATCATATTATGGTGTGTTTTGATTGGTCAACATAGGGGCATATCTTGCTTTTTTGTTTGATTATGTCTTCTTGGTTGTCCCACGTAGTACCCGCCAAGATCCCCGAGGTCTTGTGTTATGCTGGGGCATCCTTTCATGCTTGTGGTTATCTCAATACCTGGCCCAACCAAGGTCTTTGTGGCTTTGGGGTTGGATGATAGCCTTCTTGTTTGTTGTGTTTATTTCATGCATTCGAACACTATTGCGCCTTGGTTTCCACATACCGGCTTGTCTTATGCTATAGCAAAATGGAGTGCTCAAAGATGGAAAATTGCATTAGGATTGCATCTCATTTTTCCATTCTATCGTCTTGCATGTATCCCCCCATCCATTCATCTTTTCATCCTTATCTCTAATCAATCTCATCCATTCCCTTGGCAGAATCGTCCAAATCATACATCCTTGGTCTTGTTCTCGGTCTTGTTACCGACCTTAACCCATCATCATCATCCATTAGTATCCTTCCATCGCTTTGGTGTTGTTTTGGGATGTATCCTTCCCTCATCAACAACACTTTCATCATCATCATCGGAAGTGATATTTCCCTATCCCTTTGGTGTTGTTTTGGGATGTATCCTTCCCTCATCAACAACACTTTCATCATCATCATTAGGAGATATTCTTCCCTATCGCTTTAGTGGTGTTTTTGGGATATCCTTCCCTCATCAATACCACTCAGTGGGATGTATCCTTCCCTATCCTCATGTTGTTTTGGGATCTTTAATTCCCTCATTGACAACCCTCCATCCATCATCAACCCATTTTGGCTTGTACCTTGACTAGGGCAACATCACTTTTTGTCCTCAAATCCATTTGTGCTTCATCCATTTCCATATCACTCTTCCCCACATCACCTTGCACGTATCTTCCTCATCTCCCCTTGCATCACATCATCTATTTAGAGCACCTGCGTGTTCTCTTCAAGCCTTATGTCCTCTTGAGGGGCATCCTTCATCCCCTAATTTTCATCATTTTCTTCCTTCCTGGTCACTCCTTTGGATGTTGGGGCTTCAATCTAACCATCTTCTTCTAGGTTCTATATTTTGAAAATAATCTTTTGGAAATGATGCTGCTGGTAACACCATCTCAAGGGGAAAAATGTGAACATCCAGAACTGGACACTTAATTTGTCCAAATTTATCACTGCATCTAAACATCCTCTTGTCAGGAGTTAATTAAGTAATATTACTATTATTTTGAGTGTATATTTGAATACGCTTCAAATCCTAAGGTATTTTAATTAATAATTAAATACCTTACCCTCCTTAATCCTCTTTCATCAAATAAAATTAAATAAATATTGCATTTATTTAATTCCTCTGTCATTTTTCATCATTTTCATCTAATCCTAATCCATTTCCTAATCTCTTCATTAAGGATGTGCACATGTCTAATCCTTGATTAGGATGTGTCACATCCTCCAACTTTTGCAAGTTGGCTTTTAATCCTAATTAACCCCTAATTATCCTCTAATTACTGATTAATTAAGCCTAATCATTCTCCAATGAATTTTTAATTCCTTTTTATTCTTCCTAGATTCCTCTCTTTTATATGTGAATTTTTAATTCACATTCCATCATTCCAAGGCTTCTAGAACCTTGGACTTGTCACAATCTCCACATGTGACCAAGTCCCACATTTTTGGAGCCCATCTTTTATCTTTTAGACTTTCCTAAGAATGTGAATTTTTAATTCACACTTATTTCCCCAACCACCTTTCCTTTTTCCATGTAGATTTTTGAGGAATTCCAAAATTTCTCAAATGTCCCTTTCACTCCCACTTGGGGATAAGGAATCCCTTTTTGTGGAAATCTCTTCACTCCCTAAGGTGCATGTCCTTTTTCCACCTCATGTACCTTCTTGACACCTCATTTACACCTCATATCCTCTTGTCCACTTCACCCTCCACATGTCAAGATGTGAGGGCTTGTGGGTCTCAACCCACCTTAGCCCTTCATCTTGGCCTTGTTGGAGCAATCTTGACCATTGAATTCTCTAGAGAATTCAAATTCTCCTATAAATACCCCCTCCTCAAGGGCATTTTCAACACTTTGCATTCTCATAACTACATGCTGCCAATTTTCATTCTCAATCATCTACTATCATCTAGCCATCTCATTTAGTCATTTTGCACATCTAATCTTGCATGTTAGTCACTCAATCCACCATCTAAGGAGCACACAATCAATTCCAAGCAAGGGCCAATCAAAGAGATATCAACAACAAGGGAGGTAAAATTGTTTGTGTTTCATTTTATTTACATTCCTTTTCGTTATATCACTCTTTTGGCTAATCTTGAGGTGTCCTTGGTATTTTGTCATTCCCATTTCTTAGATATTTCATACATTTAGAGTGGGATAGATTCCAAGGTATACACCTACAAACATCGTCTAAATTCGATTAATTTAATAAACTTTTCAAGGAATCTAAAAAAACATTCTAACCATGATGAATTAAACTTAAAAGCGATTCAAGCAGAATTGACTATCCAGATTTAACATCTAATGAACTGCAAATGATTCAAACAAACTTAACATTCCATAATTGACATCTAACACTTCAGATTTAATATTAATGAACAAAAATAACATAACTCAATAAAATACCAACACAAGATCAATCCCTTTGGTTGAGCGGGCCCTGCTCTTCCTCCAGTAATATCTTTTACACAATGATTTGAGTTAACTTCTTGCTTTCATTCAAATTGATCAAAGTGGGACACAAAACAAAGTATTGCCATAATTACAATTTTTTTTATTGAAATTATCTAACTCCTATCTAAAAACTGAAACATGGATATTTATAACTGTATCCTTATTGAATTCACAACATGGTGTTTAACTGTCAAGATTCAAGGCGTCTAAACTAAAGACTAAAGCAGAACTTAAACAAAACTAAAACTCTAAGAATAGACATAGAGAAATATGCCAGATTGGCGCTGGGCGTAGAAGTTCCAAAACCAACTACAAATAAGTAGATTTTAGGTGTGGGGGAGATGATGAGACCATAAATTGTCTCTTATTTTATTAAATAAATCATCTATTTCTTCTTAATGCATTAGTGTTAAAGTGGATTTGAGTAATGATTGAAAGTTCTTTAGCTTGTTTAAAGTAGAATATAAAGTAAATGTTTGATTTATTTTTAGTAATTAAATGTGATCTAAATTGACTCTAATATGTATCCATGAAGTGTTTAAGATGATATAATGCAGATAAAATGAGTTATCAAATAACTCATGGTAAGAAGGAGCTTCATAGACACTTGCAGCAGAGAGCTCTAAACACTTGAAGCAGTTAACTCCTGAAAGCTTTAGAAGACTTTGAAGAAATAATGAGAAGATAGAGAAGAATCCTAGCACACTCCTACATTCATGCAAAATCATGGAGCATCAATCATTCCTAAATTAATGGGATGAGTATTTGTTTCATGTTGAGTTTTAAGATCTCTTACATTTATTAAATTTCATGCTTCCTTCTTCCACCAAAGATAACTCAAGTTACCACATCACTCAAATGTTGTTGCATGATTACAACATGTTATTCATGCTAAGGATCAATGATTTGGTCAACTAAACTGAAGAAAAATTCCTTCATTCATGTCCAACACTTAAAGACTTCCTAAAAATTAGGCGCCCAAAAATTGTGAAAAATGTAGTCTTAGTAAAACAACAATATCTCCCTCGTTTCTCAACGAAATTCAAAAATTCAAAATGATTTGGAAAGCATATTTGAAGGGATAAAAACCATTTTGAGCATTTGGCATGATTTGTATCAGGGAAGGAGTAGTACGTGTCAGGAAATGACTGAGACAAAAGTGGCGTGGTGGAGGACAACAACTCCAATTTTCTTAAAGTTTTGTAAACGACCCCTCAAAAATAGGATCTTGGATCCACATTCTTAGTGGATTGGTTGGATAGATATAGAATATGAATTATATAAATACAATATAATAATTTGATCAAAGGGAGGGGATTAGAAAGACTTGTTTTAGCCTAAGGAAATATGATAGATCTAGTTTCATTTTCCAGCAATGTAATTCTAGATTTCTAGATTAAATTTGAATCCAAGAAATCTTTTCATTTCCATAAATTATGAAGTAGTTTAGTATTTTCAATTCATGCAAGTGTTCCTTAGATTAGTTCCCTTTCATGCAAATAGGATTTATTTCTCCAAGTAGAATAGACTGTCAAGCAAGTTTTCTACTTTCTCTCTTGCAGACAACCATGGACATTGCCTTGGATTGATAAATTAAATGATGAGGATTACAATGACCCCATCACCACCTAATTTGTATCTTAGTTTTCTAAGGCCTTTCCACCACCAATTTTGACATACCAAGCTACAATATCATTTCTAGAGGCATCTTGTCAGACAATTCACTTGACTTGTCTATGCTTCTTAGTTGTGATTAAAATTATCTATGTTGAGAGAGAGAGAGAGAGAGAGAGAGAGAGAGAGAGAGAGAGAGTATGCTATTATTTGAATTTTGAAGGATTAATTCTAGGTAGACAACCAAGATCTATACTTCTAAACAAATTATTAAATTGGGCACAATCATCACTAGGTATATCCATGAACAAGGTAAAATATTATCATTGTAGCAGCATCCAAGTCAAACTTTAAGTACATAATATTTTACATAACATAATTTCCAAGTGATGGGAATGGGCAAGCAGGGCCCAAAAGGGAAATTTAGAGTTGGATAGGGTTGGATTTTCTTCCAACATAAAAATAAAATTTCCTAACCTAAGTTGCAACAACTAAATATTTTAACAACCTTTTCTTGTTAATAACTATGCATTCAACAACAAAGACCATGAAATAAATGGAAGGCACAAGAAAAACTAGTATAATGGCATCCAAAATGGTGAGTTATTCACAACCTTAAGTTGTTGCCTCCCTCTTGCTAACTTTTCCAAGAGTCTCCACTACTTTGTCACGCCCTATCTCCTTCTCTTCTTTATTTTTTCTTTTCAAAATAAACCCCAATTGCAAATTTAAAGAGAATGGGTTAAGTCTCCAATAGGTGTGCCAATTTTTGGTAAAATTCTATAGATTCATACCCTTCTAGAAGGTTTCCATGCTTCCTAAGGGCATGGTCTCCATGCTTCTGCCATTCCTCATCAATGCATGTTGTCTCCCAACCATAGGACTTGGGTAGCCAACATTAATCTTACCAGTCATGGGTTTTTCTTGCATGCCAAGCCTCGGTTCATTTTATTTTTTGCTCTCATGTGATTTATTCCTTGTGCTTTTTTCTTTTCTTTTCATTTCATTGGATTTCTAAGGTTTTAAATTTATTACCTTTCTTTTATGAAACACCTCTAATCCATAGTTAATTTATTTAGCCATTCCATTACATATGTTTCGCTTATTATTATATTTTTATTTATTTATTTATCTATTTCGTTATTTTAATTATTATTTATAGGGATTTATATTTAATTGTATTTTATTTCAACATTATAATTTTTTATTTGTTTAGGTAGCTCTATTAATTGTTATATTTATTTTTTATACATGTCTATCTATGAATTTACATTATTGGTAATATTTTTAACAGACTGTAATAATTGGATTAACTTTGATATATTTCAAATGGACAATGGAATTAGCCTTGATGCCTAAAATCTTAGGATTACGAGAGAAACTAATATCATAGAGAGCTCAATTCATTGTTGTAGAATTATCACCTTCGATAACCTTATGAGTTCAACTACCAAGTCATTTAACAACATTTCTTACTCGGTCCTAGATGCAGTAAACCTTAGGTTAAGATGAAGTTGTCTACGAAGTTCATCATTGGGGTATGGCTCTAAGTTTGTTTGTCTCTCATTACTGTACCATATAATCCACCTCATCTTGCACCTCAGGTACTGACATCCAACAACAAACTTCACAAAAGTCCACCACACACATATTTTATCCTCCATAAACACATATATATGTTTTATTCTCCATCAAAATGTATGTTGAAGTACAAGGCACAAAAGAAGAGAATATATCTTGTGGTGAAGCCATATGTTAGGAGGTTGTAGAATCAAGAAGTCATCTCCCTAACTTGAGATTGTAGATTATAAGATTGCTTTTATTTTCATTTTATCCATCTCATTTGCTACTCTAGCTATCACTGGCTATGTAGATGATGTCAAAGAAGAGGACATTGATGAAGGTAATTGGATGTTGTGCTTCTGAAGAAGGTGTGTCAACTCATCAATACCTTTTTCATAACACTTATGCACTTATTGTGTCTTAAAGTTTTATAATATGCATCTTTTTTCCTCTCCCTTATTAGATGATTCCCCTTTGGAAAAGGAAGATAAATTAGGGATATTATATGATGGTGATTCCTTAGCTTGCCCATTGTGCTTGGATACCTTATTTTTCTATTTATTACCTTTGCTATATTTGAATTTTTTGATCTTTTATGCTTTGATAATCAATAAGAGATTGTGGCTTGGAAGACTCCAACGTACCCATGTATACTAAATTTACCTACTCTCTAATGAGTGATTTAGAAAATGCTTCAAGTGAAGGCATCTTGAATGTAATACTGAGAGCATCCATAATGGTATAAAGTGTAAAAACAAAAAATGAATAATCAAAACCAAATTTGGCAAGGATGGAAAGAATCAATTGGTCATCCTTTTTCTTAATACCACATTATTTCAACTATAATATGAGAGAATTGATATTGGTGAAGAAGTCATGGATATTATCAAAATCTATGGGATTTAAACCAATGAGTCCATTCTCCAATTTGAAATACCTCATTTTATCCTATGTTCCAAATAGATTATCCAATGTAGTCCAAATCTCGTTTGGTGTTTTGCAAGATTCAACATGGAAACAAAGATCAGGAGAAATTGAAAGATATAAAGTTCCATAGGCTTCATCTCTCTTGTCAAGACATTTTATTTTTTCTATAGTACATGTGCATTCAAGACTTTTACCCAATGTGATCCTTTGTAACTTCAATTTGAATAATAGCAATTGTTCTCCATTTGTGACTTCCACTTATGGTAATTATATGGAGTAAGGAACAATTTTGGGCACATCTATGATGAAAATAAAAAATATACTAGAGTAAAAATAATATACCCCTCACAATACAAGAAATCAACCCCTTTTTAAAAAGAAAAACCACTTTTTTATAAATATTTAAAACTTGGATAAACCAAAGTATAAGATCTAAATTAAAATTAAAATGTCATGTGCCTAGCAAAACAACTACAAAAAGTGTATGCATAGAGCTATAAATCTCCTCAATACCTTTCCAATGTCATAATAATTGAAAAAATTAAAGATCTAAGAAAAAAGTTGAGTTTGAAATCCAAAGGTAAATATCTAACTTCAACAAATGATAAAATATACCAACAAAAAATAGTAAAATGGCATGCAACGCTAGAAATTACACTAAACCAACTCTCAATGACTATAAGAAGTAAAAAATATGATACTTAGGAAAAAAATTATGGCTCCCAAAAATAAATATCCCTTAAAAAGGAAAAAGTGGTCATTAGCACTATGTTGGTGGATAAAATAGGTGGCATCACCAAGTTGGTGGCAGATCTGGTAGTACCACCGGTCTATAGGTGGTAGAAAATACAAAGCTACTTGGGCGATGCTTCGATTGAACTACTTGATGGAGGAGACTATGAAGCGGGTGGAGCCATAATGACTCCTACATGTCACTCCTCGAAGATAAGACACATGAGTTGGTTTAAAGTCCTAAATGTTTGAACTATACTAGGGGCTAAACCTCCTACAACCAAGCACCAAACTTGGCTTCCTAAATAAGCACAAAAAATTCAAAAAAATGTAAACAAATTGGCATTACCTATGCAGTGGGAGTTCCTAGTTGTGTATGTTCTTCATCGACAAGTTTGGCACTTGGATCTTGTGATTGCATGTTATGGGTTGTATATGTTGATGGAATGAGATTAAATTGTTATAATTTGTATACCTTTGAGGTATGGATAGTTTGATGTGTTAGCATTTATTGTCGGTGCCATTTTCAGCTATGGTGATTATATCTTGACAGTTATTGATACATGTTTATTACCTTTAGATTGGGTGTTTGTGTATTGGGATATCCATTGGAGGTAGGCCTTATGTTTCTTTGTGACAGATTACGTGTCATCTCTTTGTATGACTTCTTATCTTTGTGTGTTGGCATGATGGAGGATGAGAGTGTTCATGCTTGAGATGGTGGTCACCTTGATTCTTGTTACATGTATCTTGATGGAGCACATAGAGGACTTTGATTCCTTGATGATATATGTGGCTAATTTGGGATTGTTCTCTTCTTCATGTTTGAGTTTACTTGTTTACCCCTTATGCAATGTCTACAAAAAGTGGGAGAATGTTAGGAAAAGGTGTGTTTTTCACCTTGCATAATGTTATTAATATAATATTTATTTATTATGTGGTGCACCTAGGGGACCTAGGGATATGTGCATCACACAGGTCTAGCATTCTTGGGGCCACTTTATGTGTTGCATGCAACATTATGATTAGATATTTAATGTGGGGTTGCATATGGGAATAATATTTAATGTTGGAAAGCCACCACTTGTAGCAGAGTTGGCTGGGGCTTGGGGTTTGCATTCCTCGAGGTCACAGGTTTGACTTCGCTTCATAGTGGGAAAGGCAAGTGTTAGTAATATTATGCTAGTTCCTGCTCCGCTGACCCAGGGTATATGAATGGAATTTTCCCCTAATCTCCTTGAGGTTAGATAATTTTTTTTTGGTTTTCACAGAAGTGAAGGAAGGATAAGGTAGAAGAGAAACCCAATTCCCAATAAGTCTAATGGCATGATGGGCTTCTTAGATCAGAATTTCGGAGATCAGAGTTCATCTTGTTGGCTTTCACAAAAAGTGAAGGAAGGATAAGGTAGATGAGAAACCCGATTCCTAACAAGTCAAAAGGAAAGTCAAACTTCTTAGTGATTAAAGGCAAGTCGGGCTTCTCAGTTTGGAGTTTCACCTAGTAGCTTCAACATATTTTCAATCAAGACTTGGCTAAGTTCATAGGTAATGGAAGTTGGACATCAGAGATATGTCTTACATTAGAGATTGGAGTCTAGTTTGTTTGCTTCCACAAAAGTGAAAGAAGGATAAGATAGAAGAGAAACCCAATCCCCAACAAGTCTAAAGGCATGTTGGGCTTCTTTGTTTGAGGTTGCACCTTAAAATTTACCAAGTGTATAGGTTTTTCAGTGATTAAAGGCATGTCAGGCTTCTCAATTCAGAGTGTCAACTAACAACTTCAACATATTTTCAATCAAAATTTGCCAAAGCTCACTAGCAATAGAAATAGGAAATATTATCATGTAAATGTTCTAGCTAGATCAAAAGCATAAATTAGGCCCTCTTGGGTACTTTTGTAATTACTTACTTTTATTATTAATATATATAGGCTATTAGTCTTTTCATGCCAAAAATAAAATAAAATTATTTAATGTTGGAAAAATTTAGTACCAATATTAAATGAGGGGTTAATGGTTTTGTAAGCTCACGGTATTAGTCACTTGGTGTTTTTGTGTGAGATTGTTTCTATAAAAGCAAACACATGGGTATTTGTTTAAGGTTGGATAGTTGGCTTGTTGGCTAGGTGAGAGCATCTCTTGTTAGCATTTGTGAGGATTGAAGCATGGCATGGGATATGTGGTTACATGCTTGTTCACATGAAGTGCTTGTAGAGGGCTTGCTGATTTAAAGTTGTTCATGGAGGACTCTAAAGATGTATTGTAATCTTTATTGTTGAATACTATATGAGTGATGGATACTTTTGGAGGCTACGTTTTTGCCTCTTAAAGGTTTTCCCAAGGTATATCTTGTGTCATATTTTGATGGCATATTGTCTATTCTTTTGCATATAGATTTTCAATACTTGTTTGCATAGATTCTCTATTTGGGTTATGTGAAAATCATCTTAGGTGGATGCATATTTCATTTCATCTCCTTGATCCTTGATTCCTCACCACTAGTTGTTGGGATTAAGGTGTCTTAACCTTTGGAGTCCTAACATTACTTCGCTAATTATTTATTTATTTTATCCTGTGTTTTATTTGCCCGTGTTAATTAATTTTATGTGTACCCGATGATGTCACTTGCTGGAGTGGCAAGTTGAGTTGTCTTCAAACATGTGAAGTGGAATGGGTGACATGGCTTCTTTTTTTAGGAGGTAGGAATCCCACTTTATATGAGTTGAATGAAGTCATCGGTGATAGTTAGCTCATGTCAGATTGTTAGCCACTAGAGATAGATTCTATTTTTGAGGAGTCAATTCTGGAAGTTTTCAAAATAGGTGGAGTTATGCATGTAGGTGCATTACATGCAATGTTTTAGTTTGCATGTTGCATGTGTCTTGCATGTTGAGAGGACTAAAACTAATATAGTAGGTGGTAGTTTAGACTTGTGCATGTTCTTCCTTCTGCAACTGCATGCATGTAGTGAATGTGGAGATGACACATGACAGTCTTTGGTGCTTATCTTGGTTCTCTATAAATATAGGCCTATGTTAGTGCATTTATAATGACAAGTTGACTATTTTATGAGATGCCATTATGTTGCTAGAATTACTAGATAGGATTATGTTGCTGTGTAAACTTCTGTAGAGCATGATCTATTATTATATTGTAACTGTGTTGTTGTTGAAAAATACAATTAAGTTGCATGTTTGGAGTGGTTTTCTTCTCGAAAGGGTCTTCCCACATAAATCATAGTGTTATGGTATTTTATTACTTATCTGTTTATGATATGTATGTGCAACTAAAATTGTAACCGTTTAAGGTTTTAAAAGAATTTTTTGCAACCCTTTCTTGCTTAGATTAGTGTAGGCAATTGCTTATGTGCACCCAACTTCCTTTCACTAGTGTCATATGACTTCTCTTTAAATATAAGAAATTAGATGCCCAATTCTAAATATTTGGCATGCAAATCAATGAGTAATGGTTGAAATATTACAATGGGTCAATTTGGAAAGGATGAAGTTTTTTGAATTGAGAGGATGAGGTTGCAATTGTGGTTCTATTTATGACATAGATCCATGATGCAATTCTATCCATAGGAAATATTGACACCCATTGAATTCAATCTAGGATGTAAGAATGATTGCAATGGGATTTGGTATGGTCTATTAGGGATTGGTGTATGATGATAAATGATAGGATTTAGGATTGTGTCAATTTATGCACAAACCAAAATAAATTGAGTGTCAAGATAATCTATTGATGACAATGTCAAATTGAATGTAAAACAAAAGGCTAAAAGGGTAAAACATACACTTTTCTCCTCTACGATACCATTACTACAAAGAAATCTATCTAAGAAGTTGTATATTTTTTAATAACTCTTGTCAAAGAACATGATAAAGAATACGATCAGATTCACAACCTTCATAAATCAGATGAAATAAATACCTCTCAATCCTTTAAGAAGAAATCAAATTACTCAATAAATACCTCTAATCCTTTAAGAAGAAATCCAATTACTCAATAAATACCTCTAATCCTTTTTACTTTATTCCTTAGCACTGCACTTAAACAATTGTTTATTAGTTTCCAACGAAAAACACATTGTACACTAGCACTTGTACCTAAAGGAGGTTCAAGTATTACGCCGATAGAAAACTATATGTATGTTAATGTGTTAGAGAGTATGTGTTTGTGCATGGATGCGCTGCAAATTCTAGTTGCATGTGGTTGGATTAAACAATTAATAATAAATGTTAAATAATGGAATGAAATAAATTTAGATGAATTCCTTAAAGAAATTAAGCATTATTTGATTATGAAATATTTGCATACAGATTTAAAACATAAAGCAATGCAAATGAAAAAAAGAAAGTTGCCACCAAATTGACAAAAAAACACTATAAATAAAAATAGAATGTTCTCATCTAATTGTCAAATCAATATTTATTTGGCTTTTATGTAATAAGTGATTTTGGAGGCTTTTACCATTAAACAGCATTTACCATTAAACCAAAGCTGACGACTCAACAATGTCACACTATATGTAGTCTATTGGCTAATTATGTGATTCCTTTGACATTTGTTAGAAGGGTACCCTTTGCACATGATCTTTCTCCCTCCTACCAGGGCTAAAAGTTCAGTACATGCTTATGTGAATTCGTGTTCTGCTTTTTTAAGTCTAGTGGGAAACAAATCATATATAAATAATTTTGTTTAATTTATAAACCTTTTCAGAAATTGATGCTTTTTTGCAACGCCACACAAATGATCTGAACCTTTCTGTAGTAACCGAGATCAGGAAAAAAATCTTCATTTAATTATTGTCATGTTGGAATTTGTACTTTGACAATTGAGTAAAAACCAGACTAAAAGCAAAAGGCCCAATGACTTATTTACCATTCCAATCCGTCGAGAAAGCAAATAAAATTAATTATTTTGACTTTACATGTACAAATATTAGGGATGAAAATCGGCAGATGTAATCCACCTGCCTATCTGTATTGTCATCTTCTTGAATAAGTAGTCTACCTGGCATTGAAGTTTTCCACTTAAAATTTACTTGGTTTTATTTGTGCTGCATTCATGGTTAGTTTATCTCTGCAAATGGGATTGAGATATCTGTAGCTCACTTTGTTTATTGTACTTAAACTTTATTAGACATGCTTATTCTTTTAGCTTGAATCTTCTTACAATTTAAGACTGAATTCTTTTTGTATTCAAATGGGTTGTTTTCAGCTTGCATGATTTTTATCTTGAAAGCTTATGAATTACATAATAATGTAATACCACCTGGATCTTGATCTGCCATTTAGAATAAAGATATGGGTGATTTTTTAGTGCCATGCACAACATGTACCAAGAATTGCTTTAGAATCCATGGCAAATGTGAAGAGAAAGATAGCTTTGATGGGTGTTCCTACTTCTTCAAAGTCATGCTCGGAGACTTTGCACAAAAACTGGTAACAACAATGCTTATACGCACACCCTTCTTAATTCATTGGATATATACAGAAAACTCATTTGCTATTATGTTTGAATTTCAATTTACTGCAGCGTGTTCCTCCTGCATTTGTTTCAAAATTGCTGAATGAGGTTGGCATTGGTAGATGCGTGCTTATGCAAGGCCCAAGCGGTCAACAGTGGGGTGTAAAATTATGCCGTATAAGTACCGAAATGCATTTTGCACAGGGTTGGGAGAAATTTGTGCATCATAATAAAATACAACTTGGAGATTTTCTAGTATTTAAGTATGTTTGTAGATCCTATTTCAAAGTGAGGATATTTGGAAGAAGTGGGTGTCAGAAAGTCAGTACTGATTTTGGTCCTGAAAGCACCCATCAGGAATGCAATCAACCGATTGAGAGTAAGCTGTCACTTGATTTGGTTCCTGCTTGTCAAGGGAAAGCATTGGCTAAAAGACTTCGTGGTAAGTAAAAGCTTTTAGTAGAGGGGTTTGGATAATATTTATGAGTCCCAATAGTGAAATTTGAATGCAGGCTTTTAATAGAACTTTCGCTAATGCTGTGAGTTCTACAATTTTAAATCTGAATTCAGGCCATCCTCCAAAGGAAAACCAAATGGAGACTGAAAAGAGGAGGTATCGAAAAAATTATTATGTTTCTAACCGGCGTCCAGTTACGGAAGAAGAAAGGACCAAGGCCCTCCAGGCTGCTCAATCTTTCAGATCAGATAAACCCTTTTGCTTAATAGTTTTGAAGCCATGTTACGTATACAATACAATTTGGCTTGTAAGATCAATCTTTTTCTCTGCGTCTTTTTATCTATCTGCCTGTATGGATTTAGAAGGAAACATAACTTTTATCTCTAGTAATTTCAAATATAATTCTCTATAGGTGGATGTTTTTTGAGGAAATTTTATGTTTTATCTCCAGTGAAACTCAAGCATCTTTCTCTATATTTTATTTTTCCAGGATTTTTTGAATTAGGAGGTTGATATGATATTGTCATCTAATCTATTTGACAGTTTGGACTTACATTTTTTTTCTGCCTAGCAAGGCTTAAGAGGGTTTAACCTACGTGCAGTTTTAACAATTTGGGTTTCTTCTTTTTTCTGCGTAGGATTTAACATGTAAATGTACTGCAATTTTAATGCTGGTTTGGGTGTGCAGAGAATTCCAAATGCATGTAGAGATCGTCTCCAATTACCCAGAGAAAAAACAAAACTGGTCCTTGTGGATCCAAACAACAAAGAATGGGATGTACAATACCTGGGAAATGTCAATCAACCTGGCCTGTGCGGAGGGTGGAGATATTTTTCATTTGATCATAACCTTGAGGAAGGAGACGTTTGCATCTTTGAGCAGGTGGACAATAGTGAAAACAAACTGAAGCTTAGAGTACACATTTTTAGGGTTGTTGAAATATGTACTCCTTATACTTGGATTAAAGGCAGACAAATGAATGATAGCGTTCCGTTACTTACACACTACTCTAATGAGAAAATTAAAGAGGAAGATCTTGCCAACAATTTGTCAGCCAAAATGTTTAGACGCAAACTGGGACTAGATGCACAAGAAGTCAATACAGTCTTGAGAGAAGATTTTGCAGAAAAATTTTCAGCTAAAGCATTTGAACCTGAACAAGGAATAGATATAAGCGAAATCAATACAGTTTCAAAGGAAGATCTTGCTGCAAATTTATCAGCCAAAGCATTTGAATTTGGACCTGAACAAAGAGATGCAAAAGAAGTCTTGAAAGTCACAAGGGAAGATTTATCAGCGAGAGCATTTAGACCTGAACAAGGAAGAGATGCAAAAGAAGTCAATACAGTCTCAATGGAAGATCTTTCTGCATATTTTTCAGCCAGTACTTTTGGACCTGAACAAGGAAAAGATGCAAAATTCAATACAGTCTCAAGGGAATATCTTTCTGCAAATTTGTCAGCCAGAGCATTTGAACCTGAACAAAGAAAAGATGAAAAACAAGTCAATTCAGTCTCAAGGGAAGATCTTTCTATCAACATGTTGGCTAGAGTGTTTGGACCTGAACAAGGAATGAAACAAGTCCAAGATGCAAAACAAGTCAACGCTGTCTCAAGCGAAGATATAGCTACAAATTTGTCAGTCAAAGCATTTGGACCTGAACAGAGTAAAAATGCAAAACAAGTCAATTCAGTCTCAAGGGAAGATCTTTCCATCAACATGTTGGCTAAAGCGCTTGGCACTGAACAAGGATTAAAACAAGTGCAACATATGAAACAAGTCAATACAGTCTCAAGAGAAGATCTTGCCACAGATTTGTCAGCTAAATCATTTGGACCTGAACAGAGAAAGGATGTAAAACAACTCAATTCAGTCTCAAGGGAAGATTTTTCCATCAAAATGTTGGGTAAAACATTTGGATCTGAGCAACAAATGAAGCAAGTGCAAGATGAAAAACAAGTTAATACATTCTCAATGGAAGATCTCTCCACAAATTTGCCAACCAAAGCATTTGGACCTGAACAAAGAAAAGATGCAAAACAAGTCAATTCAGTGTTAAGAGAAGATCCCGCTGTCAATATGTTGCCAAGAATGTTTGAACCTGAACAAAAAATAAAACAAGTACAAGAGAAGAAAAATAACATTAGAACTCGAAGAAACAAA
>VDFB02073179.1:0-40264 GCA_007258455.2 Sequoia sempervirens
TGATCATGCTTTAGTTGTTGAAGCATCCAAATTCAATCTGAGGTTGACTCTTCATCATGGCCAATTCAACATTGAAATCCTCACGAGGCCAAGCATACCAGGTAACATCCATAATTGGTAGGTATTTAACAATAATCAACAAACATGCAGGTTTCTGAATTTCTTGGATAAATTTGACAACCAACTAATTGATTGGGAGCCTATGATTCAAATGGAAGATGACAAGGAAATGTTGTTGGGTAATGAAGTAGTGCAATTAAAAACCAACTTAGTTCCTAAAGGATTGCTAGAGTTGGAAAGAATGTTTGACAATGCAGATCGCTACAAGAGCAAAAGCAAACCAATTGATAAAGATTATGTTGAAGATGTAAATCTAGGTACTATTGCAGAACCTAAGATGGTTTACATTGGCAAGAAGCTCAAACCAGAAAAGAAGCACGTGTTGATTGCACTACTCAAGATATTCAAAAAGTGTTTTGCATGGTCCTATGACGACCTCAAAGCTTATAGGGAGGATTTGTTTCAGCATACAATTCCTCTCCAACTTGATACAAAACCTTTTAGACAAAAATGCATACCAATTAATCCTTCACTTGCTCCCAACATGCAAGAGGAGCTAATGAAGCTAAAGGAAGGTGGCATCATCAAGCCAATATAACACTCTAGAAGGGTGTCAAACCTTGTCCCAATTAGGAAGAAGAATGGAGAGATAAGGTTGGGTGTGGATTTTAGAAATTTGAATGTCAAATCTATCAAAGAGAACTATCCTCTCCCTAAGAATGGATCATCTACCACAAAAGGTAATTGAAACAAAGCTAATGTCCATGATGGACAAATTCTAAAGCTACAACCAAGAGGTGGTCAAGAAGTCAAAACATCAAAAGACTGCATTTACTACACCTTGGGGCACCTATGTTTACATGAGAATGCCATTAGGGTACAAAAACGCAAGTTCCACTTTTCAGAGAGCCATGGATGTTGCATTTGCAAGCCTTATAATGAGATGGTTTACTAGGATGATCTAACAGCATATTCCAAGGATAGAAAATATTATTGCAAACATTTGAAGTGAATTTTTTTAAAGATTTCTTGAGTGTAATGTCCCCTTCCTAAACTATTCAGCAGTTTGGCAAAGTTAGCCTATTCAGTAGTTCATGTAGGCTAACAAACTTATGGTTAGGGAACTTTGGTGACTATTTATCCAGGATGGTGTGGTTGGGAGTTGGTGTGGTTGGGAGTTGTGTAATGCCCTTTTCTGAAGTGTTTTTGGTGATTTCTCCCGTACTATTTTTAGTAAGTCAATCTTGAGCACCAACGGAGCCAATTGTCAATCTTGCTATTTTTAGTAGTGTCAGTGGAAGTAGTTGATATCAATATTTTAATATTTAAATGGTCTGGTGCAATTATTTTAAATAACATAAAGTTATTAAAGTTAAATTAAATATTTAACTTATTTATTTTATAAAGTTGCTTTATTAAAAGGGGTCATGGGAAACATTAGGGAATATTATAAAGTTAATATTTGAGCAACTTAAGTGGGATGCCCAAGGGGGAGTTATAAGGAGAAATTAAACTAAAATTAAAATATTTCATTTCCCGAGGGGGGCGTGGGGTTTTGAGGAGTCTATAAAAGCACTTCAAGAGCTCATTTCATTCTTTATGCTGGATATCGTATAGTGGTTTCTACAAGTTGGTGAAGACATTTCTTCAAGAGGGTTTGTGAGGACGAAATCTCTTGCAAGCGACATCCTCTACTTTAGTGAAAGATCTAATATGGAGGATTCATGGTGGTTTCATACAAGAATCACATCTAAGTGTATTTGTGGAGTTTTTCACTTCAGTTTTATCAGAGTTGTCTCATTTCAGATTTGTGGAGATTGTTTTGAGGAAGTGACTAAGGGTCTTGTTGGTTGTTGGGGACTTCATTGTTGGTTGTACCTGTTGTGACCTTTTCACACATCACCCCATTGCAAATGGGGACCCCCTAATTTTTGTTTTTGGGTCTTTTGGCTTGATTTTGGTTGGTTTTCCGTTGTCTCTCTCTTGTTATGTCTGTCTTTCCGGGGATATGCCCATCTGAATTGAAATTTTGGCTAAGTCTGAGAAATTAGGGTTTTCTTTCTTCATGCCAGTTTGAGGTTGATTCGAGTAAGCAAATTGAAGTCTGAGCTTGACACTGCGTCCAGAGCACCTTAAACTGCTTGCCTGCAAATTTTGAGTTGAAACGGACAACTTGCTATTTTTAGCAGTCTAGGCTTCAGGAGCCAATTTTAGGGTTTGCATGTGAAATTTTTCGGTGCATGTCTGGAGAATACTTCTGGGTTTTCTGAAACCTACGCAATGATATAACATGCAAGATGAAATGATAACTTTCAGCAGTCTTGACTTCGGAGGCTATTTTTAGGGTTTGCATGTTGGAGTCTTCAACGCATGTCTGGATATTCTTTGTGGGTTTTTCAGGAGCTTCACAATGATGTAACATGCAAACCAGGATCAAGACCTTTTAGCAGAGTTGTCTTCGAGAGAAAATTTTAGGGTTTGCATGCAGGATTTTTCAAGAGCTACGCAACAAGGTAACATGCAAGCAGAGTTGGTCACTTTTTCAAACACTTACTATTTTTAGCAAGATCATTCTAGCAGCTGCCCAGCACTTCAGCATCACGAACAGAGCGACATGCAATAGAAACGGGGTCAAACAGAGATCTTTTGAGCAACATGCAAGTCAGATTAGGGTTTCCAGCTTCGAGACCCAAAATGGGGGGTCAAACGCCAAAATCTCCAAAAACCGATGTATCCCATCGCGACCAGTATCTTTCAATGCACTGGTAAAATTTGAAGGCAATCTAAGCACTTACTATTTATAGTAAGTCACTCCAGAAACCGGCTATAAATAGCAATTCAGCGCAAGGCACCAGTGTGAACAGGTAAGTCAACCCACGAGGACCCCATGGAGCGAATTTCACGTCAAACAGAGTTGCAGAAGTTCTGAAATCAAGCAGTTACTATAAATAGCAAGTCACCTCCAGGAACAGACTATAAATAGCAAGTCAGCACAGATGACAGGTGTGAACACAACAGCTACATCACGAAAATTAGGGTCAGCCAAAATCAGGTCTTGAAAATGTTGAGAATTCATGGAGATCACAAGAACACTAGAACTTTCTAAAAATAGAAAGCTAGGGCAAGCTGAGGACATCACGAGCAATCAGAAGAACATCCCCTTAAATTCGCCCTAGCAAGCTGAAATGAGTTGAAAATCTAAGCCTGGCAAGAATGGAAGCTCAGCCTCCTAGATGCGCCTCAAGGAGTAAACAAATGGATGAAAATTTTGCTAAGGCATTGAAACCTAAAGCTCAGCTGGTGAAATGCGCCTTAGCTTGGGAGGAGAGTCATGAAATCTTCTAAGTACTTGAAACTTGAAGCTCTCTTCCCCAAATGCGCCTTGAGAAGGAGAGAAGGTTAAAAAAATTTCTAAGTGTCACAAACTGAAAGCTCAAGGGGCTAAATGTGCCCAAACTTGAGGGAGGAAGCTTGAAAATTGACTAAGTCCTCAAAACTTGAAGCTCCTACCTCCAAATACGCCCAAGGTAAAGAGGGTCCTTGAAATTCTTCTAAGGCATTAAAAGTGGAAGCTTGACCCTTGAGATGCACCTAGGATGGGAGGAAGATCATAAAAATTTTACCAAGTGCTTGAAATTGGAAGTTGACACCTCCAAGTGCGCCTAGGTCAAGGATTGAGTGTTGAAATTTTTCTAAGTCATGGAAATTTGAAGTAGGCCATGGTAAATACACCCAAGCTTGAGTGGAAATTGAAAATTCTTCTAAGGCAATGAAACTAGAAGCTTGAAGGGGTAAATGCACCTAGCATGACATGAAGTGAGTGAAATTCTCTAAGGCATATGAAATTGGAAGCAAACCACCTCAAAAGCGCCCAAGGTAAAGGAGAGTTGAAAAATTTCTAAGTATTGAAAACTGAAAGTGGAGGTCCCTGAATGCGCCTTGACTTGGAGAGGAGGTTGAAATTTTTCTAAGTGATGAGAATTGAAAGCTCAAGGTGCTAAATGCACCTTAGTCTAGAGAGATACCTTAAAATTTGTCTAAGGCATTGAAACTGAAAGCACAACACCTCAAATGCGCCTAGCTTGAAGGGGGAGATAGAGAAATTTTCTAAGTGTTTGAAGTTGGAAGCTCCCATCCCCAAATGCGCCCTTGAGAGAGAATGAAAGATGAGTTGATGGAGATTTGGCTAAGTCATGGAAAATGAAACTAGAAGGGGTTAAATGCACCCAACTGCCAAGAGGTTGGCTTAAAAAATTTTCTAAGGCAATAAAATGGAAGTACAGGAGGCTAAATGCGCCCTTGAAAGAAGGTGGCTATAAGAAATTTTCTAAGTCTGGAAAATTGAAAGCCCAGACCCCCGAATGCGCCCAAGTTGAGTGGAGAGCTTGGAATTTTGACTAAGTCTTTGAAAGTGGAAGCAGGCCTTGTCAAATGCGCCTTAGCTTGGAGAGATGCCTAGAAATTTTCTAAGTGTTGACAAATGACAGTACAACCTCCTAAATGCGCTCAAGCTTGAGGGGGAGGTAAGAAAACGCCTAAGTGTTGAAAATTGAAAGCTCAAGGGTGGAGATGCACCTAAATGAAGAGGTGCAGATAGAAAATATTCTAAGTTTCACAAAATGGAAGCAGAGGTCCTTAAATGCGCCCTAGCAACCTGAAGCAGTGGAAACTTTTCTAAGTGTTGAAAATTGAAAGTGTAAGGGTGGAAATGCGTCTAAGTCAAGAGGTGAAATTGAAAAGTTTCTAAGGCGTAGCAAAATGAAAGTTAGACCCCTCAAATGCGCCTAGAGTGAAGAGAGATGCTTTGAAAATTTTCTAAATAATGAAACTAGAAGAAAACACACCTAGATGCACCCTATCAACTGGAGATATCAAGAAATTTTTCTAAGTGTTTGAAAATGAAAGTGCACAGTGTCAAATGTCTTCAAGGAAGAGACATCAAGGTGAGAAGTTTTCTAATGGAGAAATGAAACACCACCATCCCAATTGCACCATCAAGATGAAGAAATTTGCAGAGCCCATCGAATCCGCCCATGATGAAAGGTTGTAAAGAAGGAAAAGTCTGCAGGAGAAAATGATGAATGAGGCCAATCAGACCTTGGAAATCAAAATGTCGGGATTAGGTAAGTGAAATGAATTTATACTATAAAGCGTTATGATGCTCTTCTCTTTATCTGTTTTGTAGGATGAACATCGGGGCCAGAGCACGATGACTTGAAGCAATGAAGCAAGTAATCCAAGATGATATTACAACCTTGAAAGGAGACAAAGTTATGTGTTTCGAGCTCCTCCATGAGATCTCAGTTGCACCCAAAAACATGAAGGAAGATGTTGGAAGAAATGGCTAAGTGTTGAAACTCCTCCACATGGATCTGAATGTGCCTAACTCAGGTGAAGAAATGCTCGAGTCCAAGACCGGAAAATCCTTCAAGATCGGGATGAAAGAAAAGATGAACTACCAAGCGTTGAAGATCATCCTCAGGTACTAAAGTGTACCTAAGATGCAGCAGTAGCAAGGAGAAAAATCACCATCAAACAAGAGAAAGAAGTTGGAGTCTTGGAGTTTCAGATTGAGAACATGCCTACCATGCCGATTGAAGCTATGTTGGCCAAATTCATAGAGTTTGCAGTCAGGAAGGAGAATAGTGTGAACGCGTTTACAAACAGGAAGCTTCTAGAAGATGGTGGACATTAGTTGCTCATTTATTACTCCACTCTTCTTGGTGGCAATTTTTAGGGTTAGGGCTTATGTGGCTCGATCTGGGCCATCCATCTGATTGTAATCTGAGCCGTCCATTGGACTTGGCCAACTATAAAAGGGGCGTCCCCCCTCATTTGTACCTCATTAGAGTAGAGATTAGAATAGAGAGACAGCTAGGTGATAGCATAGCATAGAGCATAGTTTGATAGTATAGCGTAGATTGAAGAGGAAGGAAAACTTTCTCATTAAATGTTTTGTAAGAAGTTGTTGTGAGCACTCTCTCAATAAAAAGAGTTTTGATTTCATCTTTTGTTGTGAGTAGCTAGCAAAATTTCTTCGTCCTTCCAATTCAAGTAGAATAAATTTCATTTCATGCAAGTAGTAGTTAGTTGTGGAATGTGGTGTTTGATTCGAGCAAGCTTCGTCTATCCAGATTCCATACCACCAGTGTGTTCGTTGATAGTGAATTCGCCTTATGTGGTCAACTGGAACATTGCGGACTTAACTTCGTTTGTAATTCATATGATGGTATGCGTCGTCGTGACGGTGTCTCCATGTTGAATTATGATCTGAATACCTTTGATTACTCCTCTAAAGATTGCACCAATTTTGTGGAAGCTGTCCGAAGCGAGGCAAAGCAAAGCTCGGTTGAAGTCTGCGAGAATTGATCGCCATGTCTCACGCCTTAGAGTAGTTTAGAACCTTCTTATCCCTACAACCATTTTAATTCAATACTTTCTGGTTAGTTTAAGAAACAAGAGCTTTATAGACAAAACTTTCAAGCATTCAAATTCCTTTCTCCGTTGTTGTCCCCTTGAAAGACCAACAAAATCACATCAAGCCAACTGAGACTATCCACTGCATGAAGGAACATTGGAGTTGAATGCATGATCTTTCTAGCAATCTTAGAATGTAGGAGATTTTGTTCAAGAGAGGATAGAGTAGCGGTTGGTAACTTTATTCTGTGTTGGTGCGGTCATGAAAAACACATCAACAGTACCATTCCAAAGGTAGGTCGTACAACCTCAAGGAGGGCATGAGGGTTCTTGGTGCTGGTCGCCTAGTTTTGAGAGTTGTTTTTGGAGGGTTTTGAGGCGCCTAGGGCTGAGAAACACTCAGCAACATTGTAAGGAGCAGAAACCACAAGATTTGAAGGATTTATCAGCTATTTCTACGCTTCTGGTTTGCTGCTTATATGTACAAATAACTATCAAAGGCTCTTACATTTTCTGGGTATGTTGATTTTTGATATTTTATGTTATTTTACGAACTGGGTCACTCTTGTAATTAAAAAAACTCCATTTTTTGTTCAGAATATAAATCTGAAATTTTATGTGCATTGTAATTCCAAAATTGCAATTATCTGAGTTGTTATTCATTGCTGCAAGTTACTTTAATTTCTGCTCTTATATTATCATCTTAAAACATTACAAAACTATTGCAAACACATTTTAAAACACATCTGGAAAACAAAAAACAAGTGGCAGATTTGCGGGTGTATGTTACAATGGTATCAAAGCAGTGAATCCTGCCACCTTTAAGGGGTTTTTGGGAAAAACAGTGTTATGAAAATTGATTGAATGAGTAATACAGCCATATACCCATCATTATAATCTAAGAAGAAACAGATCTAACGCAAGCATTGAGAACCAACCGGAGTTAGATCCCTTTGCAAGCGTAGAAATGGGTGACAAAGAGCAGCCACAGGAACCTAGCACTAGAGAGATATTAAATGATTTGGCTAGAGGGCAACGTGAGTTGTAGTAGAGTTTAGTGTAGATGATGGCCTTAATGAACCAATGATTGTTTGGGGACAACAATAATAATCGGGGGACCAATAATGGAAACAATGGGGGTCATAATGAGGTAACAGAGGGTACAGTAGAAACAATGGTAATGGTGAAGGTTCAGTGAATGATGGAGGAACAAACCAACAAGGAAAAACCAGAACGACAAATTCTAGGCCCTTAATGCCTAACTTTCCACCAAGATTCAATCCTCATGTAGAGAAAGAGCCTACCCAACAAGAGCTCCAAGATCAGATTTTACAAGATTGGAGAGATACGGGGATGGAGTTTCAGGCCAAGATGTTTTTTCGCGATTACATGGACCTCAAAATGAAACATAGACCACATAAGGGTGGTAGTCAACACCATTAGGAGTTACAATGGAAGGTGGGTATGCTATCCATTCCATACTTTGATGGCTCAGGTAAGACCACAAAGAGAGCATGGCTTCAAAAGTTGGACACATATTTCCAGCTCAACCCAATGGCAGAGGATGAGGCTATCAAGTAAGCAGCTATACATTTGGACGGAAGCGCAAATGAGTGGTGGCACCATGGCATGATCACTATGGGTCATTACCAAATTAATTCATATGCTGAGTTCATGGAGAGGTTGATTGAGAGGTTTGACAAGAATGATCCAGAATTGCACTTCAAGGAGTTGGCTCAGCTCAAATAGTGGGTTCATTTGAGGCTTATGTGGTTGATTTCCAAAGACTATCAGTATTAGTCACAGATCTTTCAAGGAGGAGGCTCATTGTTCTATTCATGGATGGTCTTTCAGATCCCTTGCAAGGTTGGATTAAGGCCCTTAATCCATCTTCATTACAAGAGGCCATTAAGAAGGCTAGATACATGGAAACTTCTACTCTTAGAAGTAAATTTCAATCAAAGAGTTTTCCCCATAAGAAGGATAAGGATAAGAAATTTTTTCATAAGAAACACATCAGCCATGTCATGAGACTAATAGGTTGGATAGTGAGCAACTAAATGACCTTTAGAGGAAGACATTATGCTTCCATAGTAGAGAGCCTTGGGAACCATCTAACAAATGCAGTGTGAAGGCGAAAGCAAAGAAAATTGAATATTTTTTTGCTGATGAAACAGCATCAGCAAAATCAGATCAGCAGTCTGATTCGATGAGTAGTGAAGAAGAAAACTTATCGAATGAGGAGCCAAAGAGTGATGGTACCATTGCCCAACTCTCTAGCATCCAAAAAGTAGTCACATTCAAAGTTAAAGGGACATTGCTGGGGCAGAGAATCATAGCACTTATTGATGCAGGTGTCACTCATAATTTCATTGATAAGGGCTTTGTGAATAGGAGAAGGCTGCAAACGGAAGAACGTGATGGATTTAAAGTCATGCTAGCTGATGGTACAAAGTTTCCTATACCCGTAAGATCTCTAACTTGAGTTTACAATTGAAGGAATATGAGATGAAGGATGAATTTTACATGGTTAACATTGGGGACACTAATATGGTTTTGGGTATGCATTGGATGAAACCCTTGTGGAGTTCTCTTTTAATTTGCAGAAAATGGAAATGAAGTTCGCAAATGGAAAAAAGATAGTGCTTAGAGGATTATCAAATGGGGGTCCTAGGATTGTGTCCTTCAAAAGGATGGAATGGTTGATCACACATGAGCAGGTTGAGTGGGCAGCAAAGTGTCTCATCATGCCTACAGTTGCAGATCAGCAAAAGAACAATTACCATTCAGACATCCAGAAGTTGATATCTAAGTATAGCATGGTTTTTGGGAGCATTCCTCTTGGAGTGCCACCAGAGAGAGGAATTGAGCATGTCATAGAGTTGGAGGAAGGTGCCAAACCAGTAATTACCACACCTTACAGACATCCTAAGAGGCATAAGGATGAGAGAGAAAAATCAATTAACGAATTACTAGAGATGGGGCACATAGACCCAGCAAAAGGTCATGTGCATCAATAGTTGTGTTGGTGAAGAAAAAAGATGGAACAATGCAGATGTGTATTGATTATCGGGCACTGAACAAAAAGACAATAAAGAACAGGTATCTGATTTTGCGGATAGATGAGTTGATTGACGAGCTTCATGGGGATTGTTACCCTTCCAAGATAGATTTGAGATCGGGGTACCATCAAATCAGGATGAGCAAAGAGGATATAGAGAAGACAGCTTTCAAATGCCACTTTGGTCACTTCGAGTTCTTAGCGATGCCTTTCAGATTAACAAATGCACCAGCTACTCTCCAGAGTTGTATGAATTAAGTATTCAGAAAAGAGTTGAGGAAGTTTGTCTTAATGTTTTTTTATGACATTTGGATATTTAGTAAAACTTGGGAAGAGCACTTGAGGCATCTTGAGGAGGTCTTGTGTTGAAAATGGAGGTAATTATGTAGCTTTAAAACTTGTAAAACTATTATACTATAGATCTAATTAAGTATTCTTTGTTGCAATTCCTTTGTGCATGATTATTATTCAGATTCATTTTACCATTTGTAGAAGTAGACAGAAGATTGTAGAAGAATAAGATCAAAAGATAGAAGTGACACAGCATATACCGTGGAGAAACCCTTTAGAACAAGATTACAACAATTCTCTATCAATCCTTGCTTGAGATGCTTCTTTTTCCTTCAACAAATCTTCTTCACAGCCTACAATAAAATCTGATTAAACTCTCTTCAACTTGCTGCAATAAATAGACAATAATGAGCCTTGTAAACTCTTTGGAGTTAATTACAAAGTTCAAAGCTTATCTCACAAAACCTACGCCTATTCTTTGCAAGTAGAGTTCTTCCATGAAAAACAATGTCAAACCAAGTCCATCAATTTGGGTGTCCCAAACTGAAGTCATAACTCAACATTGATTTTGAAGATACCTTGTAAGCTTCTCCTCAAAGTTGGCGCCCAAGAATGGGCCCACTTAACTCAGCCTTATAAAATATCTTATCATGCAAAAGTGTCTCCAAGATGCCAACTTGGGCGCCCAAGGTAGGTCCAAGTCAATCTCTGTTAACTGAAACATATCTCTCCATCAATTCATGCAAACAGGATGCATGATTGATCATCCCCACTTAACTGAATGTATCACATATTATCTGCCAACTCAAGTCATTAGTCATGTATTCCAAGTCAACTGAAGTCAACTGGCATTCAACTGAAACTAACTACATGCAACTAAAAATAACTAAACTGAACTGAACTGAACTGAACTAATCTGATCTGAACTGAACTGAACTTCATGCATGTAAATATCAATCCCTAACTTCTAGGATCTTTACATGCATTACAAAAGTGTTATCTTTTTCTCCAAACAGTTAACTTAACTCAAGGTAGGTTCCACCTTCCATGTGAGCACCCCATGTGCTCCTATTATTTAGGAACTCATATTGGACGCCCTCACATGTTCCTATCATTTAGAATTAATTACAAATGTCAATTAACATGTTCATTTCATTCAAATTTGATCTCTTTCTAATCCTAGTGTTGGGGAACACTTTCCAAGGACTTAGGAGATACATGAAATAATGTTTAGGATTGCAATTAAATGGCATCCTATTTCCAACATCTTGAGCATATTGGAGAGCGAGTCCTTGTATGCCAAGGAGTCCAAATTTGATTTCAGCATGACAGAGCTTCTCTATCTTGGGCACATCATTAGTGCTAAGGAAGTGAGAGTTGATCCTAAGAAGATCAAGGCTATTATTGACTGGCCTACTCCTACGAATCTCACTCAACTTAAGGGATTATTTGGTCCATGCGAGTTCTATAGGAGGTTTGTTAGAAGCTTTTCACATACTGTAGCCCCACCTACAGATTTGACAAAGAAGGCGGCTTTTGAATGGTTTGATTCAGCATAGAAGTGTTCTGAGCACGTCAAGCAGTTGATGTCTTCATGTCCGGTGTTGGCAATACTAGATTTCTCCAAACCATTTGAGTTGGAGTGTGACACTTCAAGAAAAGGCATTGGAGCAGCATTGATGTAGGAGAAGCACCCCATAGCATTCGAGAGAAGGAAACTGAGAGGTGTAGAGAGGAGTTTATCTATGATAGAGAGATGTTGGCTATCATGCATGCAATAGCCAAATTCAGACCATACCTAGTAGGGGACAAATTTATCATCAAAACGAACCATAATAGCATCAAATACTTCATGAACCAGAAGGATCTTAACGATAGGCAACAAAAGTGCGTTAGCAAACTACAGGCATGTGATTCGACATTGTTTATGTCAAGGGGAAGAAGAATGTAGTTGTTGATGCACTTTTCCGGAGGCCTCATTTATGTTCTCTGGTTGAAATTGTTGCTGCTTTGAGGGAGCTAATTTCAACAAAGTATGCTAAGGATTCTTGAGCAGCATGGATCATTGTGTTGTACCCAAAACCAAAATTTTTGCTTCACTAAGGCATTTTGCTTAATTGAGTCTTAATCTTGTTAAAGTGATGTCAGAAGGTCATTTTTGGGGTTTTTAAATATGGAGTTGGTGTCAGTGTCATGTCAGTTTGTTACTGAAGAAATTTAAGAAAGTGAAAATTTGAAGGAAAATCATTAAAATTTTAAATTTTCTCTCTGAAGAGGGGAGCACATTCTCAAAAGGGCGCCCTATCTTTTAGGGGCTCAGATCCTGTTTTTAGGGTTTGTCACTTCCAGCAGACATTTGTTCGGCATCACGTCAACTTTACGATGAGCTATCAAATTTGTCAAACGCACCTGTTTTGCTCGAGTTACGGAGGATACAGCGCAAAACGAGAGGAAAACAAGAATTGGCTAACACTAGTAAAAAAGCGCAGCTTTTGAAAAAGGTGCTCATCTTTTTGAGGCGCCAAATGTAGGTTTTTGGCTAAATGCCACCCAAGATGTTTATCTCACATTTGTTCGAGCTTCGCGACGCATCCGTCAGTGGGTGAATCTGAGTTGTTGAAGTTCCTGAATCAGAGGTCAAACGTGGGGTCAAATCTTAGTCAAAATGTCAAGGAATGAGCAAAAGAGCAGCTTTTCCAAAAGGCGCTTGAGCTTTTCAAGCCTTTAATGCTTTCTTTTTGATGATATCAGATATTCAATATGTCCGTGTTACGTTCAGCTTTCCGTTGCCTGTCTCCGTCAAATCAGTAGATGTCTCAGCAGCTTGCAGTCGGAGTTTTTATGTTATTTTGATCATTTCCAGAAATGGCTAAGTCTGGAGGAAAAAGAGCAACTTTTGAAAAAGGCGCCCTTGATTTTCACCCCTCAGATGATGTTTTCTTGGGAAATGTGCCTTTGCAGCTGTCGTGCAGGATGAAGTCAGCTCCGCAGTAAACCTGTGATCCAGTCCTGAAAGTTGGTAAATCAAAAGTTATGAAGGATTTATTTTTCCCTTCATTCGAGATGCAGATGTCAAAATTTGACTAAGTCTGAGAAAAAGCGCAGCTTTTGAAAAAGGGGCTTGGATTTTTGAGCCTTCAAATGTCAGTTTTATGGTTTTCAGTCTCAAAATACCTTTTGATCAGTTTTTGCTCAGCTCTGCGACGCCCCTGTCAGCCAGCTAATCGGTGGAGTCAGTCAGCCAGTGTCAGAGGATGAACAGAGGTCCTGAAGAGGTTTTAAGTCTAAATTTTCATGAAATTTTGCTAAGTCTGGAATTCGCCTTAAGAGGTCAAAGTTGGATTTTCGAAAGAGAGTTGAATGGACGCCTTAACTTGAGTTCTGACTGCAATTAGACTAAACGTTTTCTGGGTTGTCATCTTCAGTTCATATATTGGCATGTTGAGTGATCTTTCAGTTCGCATGTTGAGTTAACTAGTTTGCATGTCCAGTTAACAACCTTGCATGTTGAGTTAACTTGATTGCATGTTCACTTAACTGAAGATTATTCTTGAAAGTCAACTTGAGTTCACATGCATGGCGAATTTGGTTGCAATTGTAAAGTTTTTGTGAAGATGGCACTTCATTGAATGTTAACTTCAGTTCTGAAAAGGGACGGCATAATTGATGAAGCATGATTTAGTGAAGCATGGCGCATTTACCTTTGATTTTCAACTAGAGTTTTCAAAAGGGTCGCCATATTTAGATTAAAGCATGAATTTATGAACTTTGTGAAGTTGACGCATTTACCTTTGAATGTTAACTTCAGTTCTCAAAAGGGTCGCTATATTTAGAATTTTTAAGATTTAAAGCATGAGAATGAAATATGGCGAATTCTCATTGTCAACTGGAGTTCTGAAAGGGAAGCTTTAATTCTTAAGTTTGTGAATTGCATGAAGTGAAGTAATGGCGAACTCAATAAAGAATGTTAACTGAAGTTAAAATTGCATGATTGTTTTAAATTAATTTGCAACTGAAGTCTTGAAAGAGAAACCCTAAAGCATGGCGCTTTATTTAGCATATTTTAGTTTCAGTTAACTAAAATGAGGTCCAATCACAAGCCAAGCGCACTTTTCATGGATTTGATGCTTTATGCGAATTTCAAAGATGAAAGTCTATTTATTCAAGCATTGGCGTCCATTATTTCATCATCTTTAGCTTCGAAGTTTATATTCTTCTTGAGCGACCAGCAAGCTAAAGGTGCTACAAGTGTCAGAATTCAGTATTCTTCATAGCAACGAGTTCAGATTGTTCAGAGGAAGCAGATTCCAGACTTTATTTTCACTTTGCATGCAGGTTTCATCAAGTTCTACAACAGAGATTGGCGAATTTTCCTGAAGCAGACAAGCAAAACTTTCTATCTTCTATCTTATTTCTTCTATTTCTCATCTTAGGTACTTTCTTCGCATGTCAAAGAAATTCAACATATTTTCAGAGTTTGATCATCTGGGTTCGCATACTTCAGTATTTGCAGCAAAACCCACGTCTTAGATTTTTTCGAGAAAATCGCCCCGTAGCCTTCATTCTGAAGCTCTGTGCTTTTTTCCGAGAATCTCTTTGCATGTGGGCCTAAAACACATTTTTTCGAGAATCCAGCTATCTGGGGTTTGTTCAGAATTCCGTTCTGTACAAAACCCATGTTCCAGAAAAACTTCAAAAAAATTTCCTGTCTTAGGCTATTTTTAGCCTTGTCCAGAGGTTTCCAGAAAGTTCTTCAAGTATATTCGACTTTACAGTCAAAAGTTCTCATTTTCAAAATGCAGTTCAATCTCATTGATTACAAGGCCAAATCGGCTCTTACACATAATTTTGTCAAAACTTTAGATACAGACCTAAATCATGTTTATCCAGTGGTTAATCTGAGCAGTCTGGAGGGTGTTAGCAGCAATGCGTTGAAGAATCTTGAGCATTCCGGATTGTTGGCAGCAGCATCCATTCCTGTTACTACTTTCGATCTCGAGTTTGTTCTTGCTTGCATCAAGCATTATGACTCGTCTTCACGACAAATCAGATCAGTTGACGGGAGGGTTGTTTGCAGTCTCAAACCGAAGGACATAGAGAAATGTTTTGCTATTCCTCCACGTTCAGATAACTTTACTGTGGTTATTGAAGCCTGTGAGAAGATATGGGATGGAGATCAACAACGTTCACAAAGAAAAGTGGCTCAGAAATGGTTGAAAGTTCAGAAAACTAACATGTTGGTCGTGGTGAATTCAAGGACGAGGTTGCTGTTTTGATAACTTTGCTCAATCGAGTTACGGGTCAACAAGATGCTAGCACTTTCCGTTCATGGATGTTCTATCTTATTTCAAGGATTCTTGATGGCACAGAACATTTTGACTGGGCTATGTTGATTAGTGATTGCTTACATCAGCAGATTACTAATTTTCTCAAGTTTCATGAGTTTCATATGATATCATACTTAGTCTACTTGGTTGCATTCCAAGGTAGCTACAGGCTTCTAAAAACTAATGGCACTCTCGGTGTTCAGCGTGTTCACGAGTATTATCCTCAGTTAGAATTCTCTACATCTGAACAAGACTTCCGAGTAGTGACAGATCACTTTTCTATGAAGACAGTTCGAGATCTTGACAACGAGATGCACATTCGTATTTCTGCCGAGGTGAAATCAGCAATGGAGACTTGGGCGGATTGGTTTATTCAATTCCCTACTTTCACATACATCCGAGTGTATGGATATGTTGGAGAGCCCCTGATGTTGCCGAGGTATCCTTCAGACAAGATTATCTTCATGGAGTTTCTCAGGCAGTTGCAACATGTTCATTTCTTTCTTCGTAGTCGTCATAAGACTGTGGCTAATTTTCCATTTACATTGGGAATTTTCACGTGCAATGCGGCGACAGATGCCAGGCTTATGTCTACCGAGATAGAAAGGTTCAAGTTCAAAACTCATACTGAGAGGCGTTCTTATGATCCTCTTGGTCATTATGCAGACAGGTTAGAGCGAGGGATTGCACATAAGCCAGCACTTGAAGATTTCTGGGCTAATTGTGAAGATGAATTCGAGGTTCGTCGTCGTCACTATTGTAGACTTACTATCGGTCAGCTCTCTGATTACTTATCAGAAGATGTTGATGGTCTATCGAATGATGATGGAGAAGTTCTTCTCAATTCATATGTCAGAGATCAGATTGCTCGGCAGCCACTTCGTTCACCAGATTGGTACGCTAAGGAGAATACTTCTATTGAGGAAATTTCTAAATCAGTTATCAAAACCAGCAAGTTGTTCTTGGAGAGTAAGCGGAAACGAAAGTCAGTTCCTGTAGCAGAGCCGCCAAAGGATTTTTATTCATTGCCTTCTACTTCTAGGTCAAGACCTTGAGTCAAGGCTATTGTGATACCTCCTGAAGGAGTTAGACTCAGTGGAAACACAAGGAAGAGAGCTATTGGTAAGAGGAAGTAGAAACAAGTTGAGAATGTTCCTGAGATTCCAGTAGAGACAGTTATTCAGGCTAAGCCTCACGTTTCACCTCCTAGTTCACCTCACGTGCAACCTATTGACATAGATTCGGAGCCTGAGATACCAATTCGAGTTGGGTCAAAGACCACTGAACCGCCACAGGTGGATACATCTGGGACAGTCTCTCCTCGGATTGATGATATTGTTCAGTCTTGTTGGCTCGAGAGGTCTTTGGGAAGACAGAGGCGAGAACCTTCGTATAACCTTGATTTATCTGAGTTCGGAGAGCCTTATCAGAAAAGGTCGAACAAGAAGATTAAGAAACAAGTGCATATTGAGAAGACTCCAGAATCAGAGATTGTTATAGAGGTTGCTATTCCTCCAGAGGGTAAGAGCCTAGATGAAGTCGAAGTTGGTGACTTTACATTTACTAAAGCAAATCTTGGCAGGACCACTCGAGAGACAGACGTGACTCTTCATAAGATTGTTACCAATAATCTTGAAGAACGTATCACGAAGGATGGAGAGGACAAGGCACTGCTTAAAGCTGAAAATGGTCAACTTCGTCAATATATTTCTGATCTTGTTCATGGAAATTCAAATAGAGCACCTGTTCTTCCTCAGCATACACCTGCAGAACAACAAAAACTGGATCAGTTAGTCAGTCATGGCAGACTTTTGGATAACTGGATTGAAAGTTTAGTTGCTACAGGTCAACGTCTTCTTACAGATTTGTATCAGTTGAGGAGTGATGCACATAGACTCCGTCAGGGTATTCAGTTGCTTGAGGTTTCAGTTGCAGAGAGTTCAGCCAAGGATCGTGTTCTTGTATCTCAGTTGCCTGTTGCATACGATGCCTTGGAGATTGATGAAGATCAAGAGAAAGTTTTTACTTGGAGAGAGAAGCACCTTCTCAAAATGGAAATATGTGAGAAGATCTCTACCAAGTTGTTTTCACTGAAAGATGATGTAGTTGGAGTACTTGCACTTGTCAGTGGTTTTGTTGTTCAAATTCCGTGCCACTATCTTCTTGAAGACGGCACGTACATTGAATTGGATAAAGTGCAAGCTGAGTTCAAGAGATTGATTCGAGATAGCCTTGAAGGAGAACCTATGGCGGCTAAGCTGGAAAATGTTTCAATTATTGCAGCCAGTTTCAGAAAGGCGACTCAAGATGTTAAAGATGGTGTGCATACAGTAAAAGAGGGCGACAAAGAATTGAAGAGACAGATTATTGCTTTAGACAGTATCAAAGTGCCAGATAAACGAGAAATTGATGAGTTCTTGGTCGAAGTGTTAGACCGAGATGACATGGAGTGATCTACCAGTTGGAACCTACAGTTAATTTCGAGGGTTCAGTTATGAGCAGCAGTTAACTCGATTTTCAGTCTTGAGTTTACTTGCTGACTTAGCACATGCTTATCTCATTCTTGGAATTATCATCACAGGAGTTAGGGTTAGGGTTTCCAATTAACTGAAGGTAGTGGCCAGTTAACTTTGCTTTAAATAAGGACGTGCATGCTTGCACATTGTCCATTTAGGTTAAATGTATTGGTTAACTGATGGTAGTTTTCCAATTAACTGTATAGTTTACTTCATTAGGGTTTAGTAATAAATCTTGCATGCATTGCAAGACTGTAGTTGACTCAAGGTGATTTTAGGGTTCCCTACACCTTGATGTATATAAATAAGAGTTTTTGCTCATTTGTAATTAACTTTTGCTTGAGAGAGAAATATATGCTATGCCTACCTTGCCCTCAATATTGCTCTTTTGGTATTTGTTCATGCGTCTTTACTATTATGATTAATTGTTATGCCACATAGGGTTTCATGCAATCGTAATGGTGAATTCTTTCCATAGTTTAGATAAATATGTTTTGTGTTCAATAAACTTGTTCAATTGAGATGATAGTTGTGCCCACCTTGCCTTCAAGTAGAGAATTTGCACTTGTTTATCGTGTGTTGTTGTGAACAATAAACTTATTCGGATTGAGATAATAGTTGTGCCACCTTGCCTTCAAGTTGAGAATCCGTATACAGTTTATCGTGTGTTGTTGTTACCAATAAGCGTGTTTAGATTGAGCTGATAGATGTGCCACCTTGCCTTCAAGTTGAGAATCTACACTCGTTTATCGTCTGATAGTCAAACCTTGCTCCGTTTCCTCATGCTCTGTTTTTCTTGAGGAAACTAGATAGAATTTAAGTAATTAAGTTTAGTTGTAGTTAGTAGTCTGCAAAACCAGAAAATACTCAGCTGCAACGTATATAGTTTCGAGAAAGCCTTGTACCTCTACAGCTGAAACAAAAAGACAGGATTTAGTTTAGTTTATTTCCATTTGCAAGTACTTTTGTCAAGCACAACGAGGGAGCTTCCCCTCCTAATTTGAAGAGCACTCATTGCGTAGTGTGCATAGATGTCCGTACCAACTCTTACTCCAGAGGTGCTATTTGTTACGCCAACACATTGAGAGGACAATCCATGATGATAGGTATACAATGCTCGATGAGTTGATAATTTATAAGGAGACGATGTAATTAGTGCCTACTTCACATCTTAAGGGGAATATTTTGAGAAAATTTCATGATGCACCCATGGCTGGTCACCTGGGTTTCTTCAAGACTTACAAGAAAATCCGGGAAAGATTCACTTGGAAAGAACTTAAAAATGAAGTCCTTAAGTATGTTAGAGAGTGTCCTACTTGCCAGTAGAATAAAAATAAGCACACTTATCTAGTTGGTTTACTTCAGCCCTTGCCCATTCCCAATTAGAAATGAGAATGTATCTCCATGGATTTCATCATTGGGTTGCCTAAGGTGCAGAGCAAGGACTGCATATATGTGGTGGTCGACAAGTTGACCAAATTTGCACATTTTTTAACCATTTCAGCGACATACACTGCAACTCGGGTGTTGATTTATTCTTTAGGGAGATTTTCAAATTGCATGGAGTTCCCAGGAGTATAGTGAGCAATAGGGACAGCAAGTTCCTAAGTCTCTTTTGGCAGGAACTCTTTAGATTGAGTAGGACAAAGCTCACTCCTAGCACGAGCTACCACCCACAAACAAATGGGCAGACAAAGATAGTCAACAAATGGAAGAGGCCATTATAGATTCCAGAGAGAGGACTCTTCGAAAGAGCGTTATTAAGGATTATTTGGTCAAATGGAAAAACTTGCCCGTGGAGGATACGACTTGAGAAAATGAGCAGATTCTACAGCATCCAGAGCTGAGATTGCTTGAGGACAAGCACTTTTGGGAGGGACGGACTATAATCTCCCCTTCCTAAACTATTCAACAATTTGGCAGAGTTAGCCTATTCAGTAGTTCCCATAGGCTAACGAGGTTATGAGTAGGGAACTTTGGTGACCATTTATCCAGCATGATGTGGTTAGAAGTTGCGGAACTCCCTTTTCTTGAGTGTTTTTGGTGATTTCTCCCATACAATTTTTAGTAAGTCAATCTCAAGCACCGACAAAGCCAATTGTCAATCCTACTATTTTAATAGTGTTAGTGGAAGCAGTTGATATCAATATTTTGATATTTAAATGGTTTGGTGCAATTATTTCAAATAACATAAAGTTATTAAAGTTAAATTAAATATTTAACTTATTTATTTTATAAAGTTGTTTTATTAAAAGGGGCCATGGGAGACATAAGGAAGTATTATAAAGTTAATATTTGAGCAACTTAAGTGGGATGCCCAAGGGGGAGTTATAAGGAGTATTTTAATTAAAAATAAAATATTTTATTTCTGAATGGGGCATGGGGATCTGAGGACTCTAAAAGCGCTTCAAGAGCGCATTTCATTCTTTATGTTGGATATTGGATATTGGTTTCTACAGGCTAGAGAAGACATTTCTTCAAGAGGGTCTGTGCGAATGAAATCCCTTGCAAGCGACATCCTCTACATTAGTGAAAGATCTAATCTGGAGGATTCATGGTGGTTTTCATACAAGAATCACATCTAAGCGTATTTGTGGAGCTTTTCACTTCAGTTTTATCAGAGTTATTGCATTCAAATTCGTGGAGATTGTTTTGAGGAAGTGACCAAGGGTTTTGTTGGCTGTTGGGGACTTCATTACTAGTCCTACCATTCCACAGGCAGGCCGTACAACCTCAAGGAGGGCATGAGGGTTCTTGGTGCTGTTCGCCTAGATTTGAGAGCTGTTTTTGGAGGGTTTTGAGGCACCTAAAGCTGAGGAACACTCAGCAACATTGAAAGGAGCAGAAACCGCAAGATTTGAAGGATTTATCAGCTATTTCTATGCTTCCAATTTGCTGGTTATATGTACAGAAAATTATCAAAGGCTCTTACATTTTCTGGGTATGTTTATTTTTGATATGTTATGTTATGTTACGAACTAGGTCACTCTTGTAATTGGAAAAAACTCCATTTTCTGTTTGGAATATAAATCTGAAATTTTATGTGCATTGTAATTCCGAAATTGCAATTATCTGAGTTGTTATTCATTGCTGCAAGTTACTTTAATTTCTGCTCTTATATTATCATCTCAACATCACAAAACTATTGCAAACACATTTCAAAACACATCTAGAAAACAAAAAAAAGGGGCAGATTTGATGGTGTATGTTTTTTTTTGGTAAACACTTGTTTGATGGTGTATGTTACATTGAGTAGGTAAACGCTTATTTGATGGCGTATGTTACTTGAGTATGGGATTTATTAATCCCAAAACGTGCATATTTGGTGTAGAGGAAGGTAAGTTGTTGGGGCATATTGTGTCGAAGGATGAGATAAGGATAAATCCAAAAAGAGTAAAAGCAATTTACCTTATTTCAAGGCCTAAAACTTTGTGAATAGATTTATTCCCAATTTTGCTAAGATGACCAAGACAATTTCAAAGATGCTAAAAATTGACCAATCAATCACATGGAGTGACAAACTGGATAAAGCATTTGTGAAGATCAAGGAAGTTATTACAAAGGCACCAATATTTGTAAGTCCAAATTATTCCAAACCCTTTCAACTCTTTTCACTCAACTCATTTCATACTATTGTTGTTGTGCTACTTCAAAAGAACAAGGATGGATATGAGCAACCTATTGCATTTTTTAGTAAGTATTTACAAGTTGTTGAATTGAAGTATTCAATAATAGAAAAACCTGTTTCCACCTTTGTAAAATCTATCAAGAGCTATAGGTCATATCTAATTGGTGTAAAAACGATTGCATATGTGACAAACATAGTAGTAAAAGACATACACTCAACAAGAAGCCTCAGGCAAGAGATGCAGATGGATTGATAATGAAGAAAACACACACATTTATAATAAGAGGTGGGGTGAATCAGTATAAGACCAACTTTTTCAATTTATAACTTTGGCAATCATAAAGCAATAATCAAATATCCACAAAAACAAGATCTAACAATACAGAACACGAGATATACACACCATTTTACTCGTGTTCCTAAGTCACCAACAGTGTTCTGAAATGGTAGCAGCCACTTATGACGTCCTGTAGCATCCAAAGAAAGCTCACAGCATCAAGAATAGTGTCCAGGGATCCCACAACCAGCAACTGTTCATGAACAGTATCACTCAGGACTGATTATGACTACCACTAGAACTGTTGTAACCGGACTGCAGATGATGACTATGTAGAATCAGACTAACAGTGAAGTGTTTTCAAGCACCAACAGCAGTGATAACTGTACCATGAGCTGCCTACCAACAATGACTTCTTTCTAACAGCAAGTCGACACTTTCAACTCATCATCGTGCCCTCTTAACTTCCATAAACAATAATGATTCACTAATTTGCAAACCTGTTAATAAACTTTAGTCACTTTCAAACCTGACACTAGCCTGAACAGGGGTGATTTGACTAAAAAAATCATACTAATTTGCTTTGCCTTCCAAAATTAATGTAGTCTATTGATAAGTGTTTATAAGACCTGGGCGCTACTGTATAAAGAGTTTCACATCACAAAGCCACCCAAACTTAGCATAAAAACTGGAAAAGGGAGTCAATGCCTAGACGCCTGTAACTAGCAATTTAGCTTGATAAAATCAGAACAGCCAATAATCCCCAACAAAATCACATGGATAGGGGTGCCTCACCATGAAGAATCCACAGAACTAATACCCAAAACCAGAGAGTTTCTGCATCAAACAGGTCGACCAAAATAGACGAGTATGGCCAGTCTATAGAAGGGTACGGCCAGACAAGTACAAAATCTACAAATTATCTAATCCACACCCAAAAACATTGCCAAACCATTACTCATCACACAAAAATAAACACCACAAAATACCTCATGAACTTTTATCTCTGAATAAACTTGGGACCCAAACTCCATTAAACCAAGGGTGATTCCTGAGGTAGAATCACTCCAACCAGCTAAGGTGGATCTCTCACCACTGAAACCAGTGCTAAAGATGAGGGTTTCCGTCATCAACCAGCTGCAAACGATAGCTAGAAACAATCCAGCAGAGCCTCCTTAAGTTGACAAATCCATCATAACTAAATGAGAGCCAAAAAGTAGAATAAATAGAAGTGGAGGGAGAAATTAGGGCAACCTCCAATTTGAATAAATTTCCCTCCATAAATCCCAACACACAACCTTGCCTTTTACTAATATTTTGCTTTATATTTTAAAGCATAATCAAATATTTCTCAAGGGGCATCCTTGCTCAAAAGAAAACTATTTTTCCTTATTCAACCTTCTAAAACAACGTTAAGTTTTCTCATTAGGCACCAAGGTACTTTTCAATGACCACCTATTCCCTCACTTAAGTTATAAAGTTATTTTGTGACTAATAAAAAGCAAATATTAAATAATTCAACCTTGGGCTCTCCAACACCACCATAGAAATAACACTGCTAAAAACACTATGGGCCTGAGACCAGTTTCCCGAAATAGACTTACTATAAATAGCAACTACTAAAAATAGTAAGCATTCTCCAAATATCAAACTGGCACAAAATATAAAAGCACATCGGACAACTTTCACACACTCCCCAAACAAGAAACCCTGCATTGCACTGCCGCCAAGACCAGTTACTAAATATAGTACTTACTAAAAATAGTGAGTCAAAACCAAACTAGCCCAAATAAGGACATCGAAAATGGGGACATTACAAGGCTACCTAAGGAACTATGTCACAAGGTAGAAAACAACTTGGATTAAGTGGTTGCACTTAGGGGAGTTTTGCTACAACACCACACACCACATGTCTATAGGTATGTCACCTTTCAAGGCTTTCTATGGTTATGATGCTACTTCATTGATGGATTTGATCCTTACCAATAGTAGGGTCCCTCAAGCAAGGGATGTGGTGCAACAAAGTATGGATATCTTTAATACTCTCAAGGAGAATTTACAACATGCCCAAAACCAACAAAAGATGTATGCTAATCGGCATAGAACAGAGAGAGTTTTTGAGGTTGGTGATATGGTTTATTTGAGGTTGTAGCCCTATAGACAATCTACCCTCTAGGGGAGTGGTGCAAAAGAGTTGAAACCAAGGTTTTTATGGGCCCTATCAGATCTTTAGGAAGATTGAAGAGGTTGCATACGAACTCAAGCTGCCCAAGGAGAGCAATATTCACATATTTCATGTGTCATGCCTCAAAAGGGCGATTGGACAACAGGTCACACCTTCAATGGAGCTAACCCCTCTTGATGACGAAGGGAAATTGATATTGGAGCCTGAAACAATTTTGGATGCAAGAGAGAAGAGGCTAAGGAACAAAGTAATTCTAGAATAATTGGTGAAATGGAAGAATTTACCTATCGAAGATGCGACTTGGGAAGGTGTAGAGATTTTTGAGCATCCAATTCTGAGGTTGTTTGAGGACAAGCAACATTTGGGAGGGTAGGACTGTGATGTCCCCCACATTGCCCAGCCCTAAATTTGAATTTAGGCAGGAAAACAATGTTTTTTAACACTAAATTGAACTTAATAAATTCAAAAATAATATTAAATAATATAGTATGAATTATTTTTAAATAATAATAAATATTTTAATCTGCTCTAGCCGAGCCATTTGGGGACACATTCATGCTAGTATATATAATTGAATATTAGTTTTGTTGAGGATCATCACGGTGGTAGGAATAAAATTGATGGTTGCTAGAGACGTCACTCTCTGCAAACCAACGCCAGGTAAGATGAAACCCTCCCTTGGCGTCTTTGATTCCTATATGTTGCTTGCATATTATTGCCTTTCTCCAACATCTATATTATTACAATCTAAACTCCAACATTTTGTTTCAAGTTTGATCATTCAAGAGCATATGCAGAAGGTGCTTGGCGATTGGTGTGATATCATTGGCGGAGGCTCAGGCTCACGCCATACACCAGCCCCACGCACCATCTTTCCCAGGTCGCGAACAGGGTTTTGTCTCACAGAAGGTCTGAAAACTAGATTCTGCTGTGAATTGTCTACCTCCTGCTATGGGTTCATTTTTTGAATATATCATACTGTGTAATCACTTATTACTACTATCAGTTGATTCCTCTATAATTTGGCATCTTTCAAAATCTGTGTTGCAATCATTCAGTATTTCGTTGTTGTTGTGCTTCTCTGTTACTATCTACACTTACCACTTCAGGTCTGGAAGTATTACTGTGTTAGACATTCAATATTGTTGTGTGCACCCAATGTTTGGTTTCCTATCAATAATCTTTTTGTGAGGCAATCTTAACCAATCTGGTTTAGGCATCTTTCATGGGTGGGAGAAAAGGGCCTTCAAATGTTAGGGGACATTAGCAGGGTTCTGCTAGTGTCCATGAGACACAGGGATACAAGCAGGCATGAAGGCCAGGAGTTAGAAGCAGAAGGGGTCAAGTTTGGGTAAAATGAAGTGTTTTAGGTGTTTCACACTCAGGAACTGTCAAAATGGATCCAACAGATTCAAATGTTAGGGGGGATTAGCAGGGTTGCGCTAGTGTCCATGAGACACAGGGATACAAGCAGGCATCAAGGCCAGGAGTTAGAGGCAAAAGGGGTCAAGTTTGGGTAAAATGAAGTGTTTTAGCCTTTAGGTGTTTCACGCTCAAGAATAGTCAAAATGGAATCATGTCTATTGGTGATGAACATTAAATTAGGTGCAAAGCATAGAGGGTTTTCAACTCTATATCATAACAAAGAAACTGGAAAAGCCAATCTTTAGCTGTTGGTCCCAACTTCGAAGAATGTCTTAGCTTTGAAACTTGTTATATGGGAGTTTCCTCATACAAGAAGTTTATCTATAGGATTTTTTGAGTTTGATATAGAATTGGTTTTTGCTGCAATATTCACAGGTGAAGCAAGAATTAATTTAGCTATTCTTGATGAATATAAAAGAACATATATGCAAAATATACCTTCACAAAATTTGACCCTATGAGCCTCTTAGTAATTCACCATAAATGCAAATAGTAGAAAACCACAGTTGAGCAATGGACTTTCAATACTCTTCGAAAACTAATCCAAAACAATAAGTCTTGTAAATGATGGACAAGAACGAAGTTACTCCTCATTATTAGGAAGGTTCCTCAAAAGGAAAGTTGATATATTATTTTCTAAGTTTGATACATAATCAATATTTGCTGCTCTCTTCAAAGGTAAAGGAATGATTAATTTAGTTGTTAGTTGTAAATGTGAAAGTCTCAGTTTGCATATATCCTTCCAAAGAGTTGACCCTATGAATCTGTTAGCATCCTTGTGAATGCAAATAGCAGGAGTTGGTGGAGTTTCGATACTTTTCAAAGACCAGTCCAAAGGAACAAATCTTGTAAACAGTAGGCAATAACATATCATCACATTGAGTTTAGACCTCATTGAAAGACTAGTACCACTAGTTTCTTTAGCTCCTTGAAATATCCCACCCCTGATAGGATATTCACTTTCTGATTTTCCCTGTCTTTGCTTGTTTTTGGTTTTTATGTTTTTTTGTTTTTTTGATGTATTTGCTAGGAATGCAGGAAAATGCATATAATTGCAAAGTAAAGATATACTTAAGCAAACATTTAAAACTATCAACTCAGATTTTTATTAAATACTTGGAAAATACATAATATTCATACCTAGAAGCTACTATCATAAAATGCAGGTCTGAAAGTGCTTTGACCAGCAAACTGGAACCACCTAGAAATGGACGCCACACTCAAACCCCCTTGAAATCCACCTCACAAATGACGTCCAGCCAATGTCCTTTCCCAAACGCCAAGAATAGATGAAATTGCAAGTGTAAAGACAAGGCATTTCAGCCTAGAGCTCCCACATGCCTGCTATGGAGGTTTACGGCTTGCTACAAATGGTACAGCCTGCCTTATGTTTGCTTGGTGCCAGCAATTAATGATAAACAGCAATAATGGCCTCCAATCAATTTCTGATCTACACACTAACTTATGAAATTCTTTGAAATAACGAACTCCAATATGCACAAATGCAGCTTTTGGATGAAGTCAGCTAAAGAGCAATCCTTGGGTGATATTTCACACCTGTAGATTACTCAATCTCAGAGATTTTTCATTCTCCAAGATCAAATCTCTGCCTAAAACCTTTGTTTCTTCTCCACAGCAAAAAGCATCAAGTATTTGTAAAGTGAATGAATGAATGAATGAGTCTTTTGAAAGCTTTTATACCTCCTCCAAAAAGCCATGATTTCCCTTAGCTTTTTAATACATTAAATATATTAAAATATTTGCTTTTGTTGTTTCATGTTAAATAAACCTCATGTTGGCGTTGCTTTTTAATTGACCTTATGATTAATAAAATCATATATTATAAAGGTCATTAAACACCATTAATAATAACATCCACTTATAATTTAATTAAAATTAAAGTTAATACTTTAATAATAATTAATATCATAACTCCATTAAAACCCATTATATCAACATTAAACTAATTCTGCCAACACCATGAGGTTACCCACTGCTTCCACTGCTCATCAGAATGGCTTACTATAAATAGTAAGGTTGGACCCAAATGTCCAAATGACTTACTAAAAATAGTGAGTGCAAACGGAGCCTGAAACACCTCAGGAAAGTTATCCCTGAATATCACCAAACTCTAGAGAACATAACTCCCAAATAAGGCCCTCTAAATACCAACATTAGCCTACAAGGACCCATTGATAAGCTAATCCACTAAAACACTAAAACTGGCTAAGAGGACATTACAATCCGGCCTCCCTGAAATTGCTTGTCCTCAAGCAATCTCAACTTTGGATGTTGTAACATATCCTCACTCTCCCATGTAGCATCTTCTATTGACAAATCCCTCCACTTGACCAAATATTTCTTGTCATGTCCCCAAAATCGTGACATTTAGATAATAAAAAAGCATAATTAAAAATATTTAACCATTTGATATTACCTAATTATAATTGTCCAAAACAATATTATAATTATGGATATTATAAATAACATTATGATAGAATAGATATTAAAGTATATAAAATTAATATAAAATATAAACATGAAATAATATTATAATTATGATTATAAATATAATGAATAATATAATATGCACAAGAAAATCTAAATAATCAAATATAAATGGAAATTATGATTGTTATATAGAAACTAATAAATATAACTAATACTATAAATAAATATAAATAATATTACAAAAAAATTAAAAATTAAATAGTAAAATATAATACACATCAAAACAAAAAATAAAATATAATTTGAGATATCATTAAGGAATGTTTAACTAAAGGTCATGTCCATTTGTGGGGATATCTCTATTCAAAGAGATGCCTCTCTTCATGGAGGTATAAGGATATAAAATAAGTTGTGGGATGTGGAGAAGAGGTAGAAGAAAAAGGAAAATGATATATTGAATACACATCAGATTTTAAGAAGAATATAGAAGAATGAGGGAATGAAGATATAAAAAGGAGATCTATCAATAGTGTGTAGAGAACAATAAAAATAGAAATTAGAAAGGTTTTTAGTTTTCAAAAAGCAGCAATCCTTTCAAAAGGTTGTGTCTCTTATGATGAATGTCTCTTTTCAAAAAGATACATCTTCTCATTTGAATATGGAGATATAAAAAGAGAAAGAATGAGATATGTATAGGGAGGAAGAAGGAAATAGAGAATAGAGTGAGAAACAAGAGATAAAATATAGGCTGCGGATCATCCGAAATTTATAAAGACGGGCAGATGGAAAGTAGATAAGTATTTTTATGAATTTAAATAATAAGTTAGATAAATGTTTGTACATTTAACTAATGATGTTGATAAATACATCATGGATTTAAATAATAGCCTAATTAATAGTAATTCATACATGATGCTATTTATTTAATGTTATCTATTTTTTATTGATTGCATGGGGAATAATAAATCATGCATGCTACTAATTATCTTATAACATTGCTGATATGTTATGCTCCATTGACATTATTGTATGTAATTACATATATATATATATATGATTATACAATAAAGATACAAGTGTAGCAATTATTGAGCCTTATAAGTAATTGTGATTATTTGATAGAAAAATGAATAAATTTATGAATGTCTTTATCCTATGATTGATTAGGAAAAGGAAAAAAGGAAATGCAGTATGAACACTAGACCATCATAAAAGGATATCTTCAAGAAATCAAGGCAGATTCAGGGTAATCCCGAAATGGGGACATTACAGTGGTCTCAGAGCATCTTTCCTGCCATCCTGTGTATGCGTGAGCTACTTGTGTACTTGCTTGAGCTACTTGCTTACTTGTTTGAGCTGGTTGCCTACTTGCTTGAGTTAGTTGCTTGCTCACTTGAGGTACTTTCCTACTTGCTTGAGCTGGTTTCCTACTTGCTTGAGCTGGTTGCTAGCTTGCTTGAGCTACTTGCTTACTTGCTTGAGCTGGTTGCTTGTATGCTTGAGCTACTTTCTTGTCTACTTAAGCTACTTACCTGCATGCTTGAGCTGATTGCCTGCATGCTTGAGCTGGTTGCTTGTGTGGTTGAGCTGGTTGAGTTGCCTACCTGTCTACTTGAGCTACCTGCCTATGTGTTTGAGTTGCTTGTTGCCTTCTTTAGCTAGTTGCTTGTGTGCTTGAGCTACTTGAGTTACCTCCTCTAGACGATGAAGGACAACTTATCTTAGAGCTAGAATTTATCCTAGACACCAGAGAAAGGACATTGAGGAACAAGATCATTACAGAAACTCTAATCAAGTGGAAGGGATTTCCTGAAGAAGATGCTACATTGTAAAGAGAAGAAACCATCAAAGCATTTAGAGATAAACAAAGTCAAGAAGGTGGCATCATTGGCTGGGAAACAAGAGGTTCCTGCAGATCGAAGTGGTATGCAAACTTGCCAAAGACAAAGGTATACTCTATAAACATATAGAAACACATTTTGATTTATACAGATCAGGTATGCCCTGTAACCATTGAATGTAATTACTTTACGTTGACATTCGTTAACCTTATCATAGCTATCGTATGTAAGTGTAAAATAAGTATCAAGATATATATGTATAAATAGATAAATACATATATGTTATTTTGAATTAGACAACTAATGAGATCATGATGATCTATTCCATCATAAGTATTGTGTGAGGTAACCACATGAAACAACTATGGAAGGGGAGAAGAATAAAATGGGACAAAATCATTTGATATTCTGATCACCAAGGATCGGGGCTGGAAGGCAAGAGGAGTCTGCAGGTAAGTATAAAATAAAATATTTAATAAATTTAAATAATGTGTTCGGTAAATACATCATGAATTTAGATATTAATTTTTAGTAAATATATCTTGAAATTAAATGATAATGTGGTAGAATAAAAATTTATATATAATGATATTTATTCTAGTTGATGTCACTCATTTCTATTGATGTCATTTTGGAATAATAAAGTTATACGTGCTACTATTTATTCTTAATACCTTATAGAATTACTGATATGTTTATTTTGAATTGAATACCTAACTATATTATTGTGATATATTCTATCATAATGTCTCTCACATGAAGTGTATTTCATATTTTCATCAAAGTTTTGTATCATCAAACAAACATGTAGAAAGTTAAGGGAGTGAACCTATAGGATGAGCAGGTACTAGTTCTCCTATAGGTATGCCACTCCCCGGATTGGATGACCAAGAGTCATGCCATCGGGAGCCAAGGGGGTGATATCCGCTCTTGGGCTTAGAGAGAGTATCTACATGCCTCCTATGGTTTCCTCTCCTCTAAACTATCGCATGTTTAACTTGAGGAATTCTCCAACATAGTTGGGAGATGATGAGGATGGATAAGGAAAGCAGGTACAAGCATATCCCCTAAGTACACCACTCCTCGGATCGGATGACTGAGTATCATGCCATCAGGAGCCAAGAGGGATGGTATATCCGCTCCTAGGCTTAGGAAAGATTGCTTCTAGCGGACTTATCCTTCTCATCCAATCCCTTACTATGATAGAGTCCTAAATTTGGTGTAATTTGACTTATATGTGCAATGGACAAATCAGATTTTCATTTTAATGTGTTGTATGGTAAATAATAATTCTTATATGTTTTATATGTTTTATATGTACATGATGTGGTTTGTCTTATATAATTGTATTTGTGCTTGAGTGTATACTCTATATTTGAGAGAATACTTTATGACTTATGATTGTATTTCAGTGTATACTCTGTAACCTTGTATTGATATTTGAGTGCATACTCTATAACTTGTATTTGAATTCAAGATGTATATAGTATTCAAGCGTACACCATGTGACTTATGTGTATTCCAGTATATTCAAGTTGTATACTCTATGACTTACATGTACTTCAAGTATATTTCTTTCCCTAAGTATAATTATATGATTTATATGCCTTGTGTGTAATCTATTACTTGTCGCTTTTGTGTGTATTCGTCTTACATCGTTTGTCTTACTCTGCATATTTATAAGTGTATTTCATGTATTTTTATGCTTCATGTGTAATCTGTGATTATGCTCTACACATGTATTCATGTTTGGTTCATACTTTGTATCTTGTATGCAGTTATGATTACTATAAAGTCTACATGACTGATCTGTGGATAACTTTCTGATGTGTCTTTCATGATGGGTGTGTTTTCAGCATGTCTACTTGTGATTCACAAGCATACCCCATGCTTTATATATTCAAGTGTGAATACTTCATACCTTACGTATTTGAGTCTATGTTCCAAGTTGATGTATGCTCCATGTATTTATTTATGCTTGTACTTCATGCTTTATTGCTTATATGTATTCAAATGTATGATTCATATCTTCTAAGTGTGCCTCATGCCTAATGTGTTTTAACATGTTCACTGCATGAGTATATTTCTGTTATGTTCTATTTCTTGAGTGTATATTTCTGATTGAACATGTACACTTCTTCGAGTGTATTTGTATACCTTGAGTGTATTAATGTTTCTTACTCGTATTTCCTAAGTGTATGCATCCTATATTGTGAGTGATTATGTGTTTGCTATATATCTAATGTACCTTCAGCATGATTATTCATGAAATCTTAATGTGTGATTAATTCATGTTTGCCAAAATCCTTCATACATGAGTGCCCTATTAATACCTTGAATATGCTTCGTAATGTCTTGTTTTCTTATGCTTGTATTTCCGATGTGATTTTGGCTTACAATATCTTATGTGCATACCTCGTGACTGTTTCATGTACGATAATTTTCTCCATATATATGTTTCATGAGTTTGTGATATGTTTCACCTCTTCTGCATATTTAGATACTTGCTTATGTCTCAAATGTTTTTAACATATGAGCTTCATGAATACTGTTCTCACATATGTCGATGTTTAATTCATATCTCATGTGTATTCGAATTCAATTCAAAGACCTGTGTGTAGATGTTTGTCGCACTTGTATTCGAGTGTATGATTCATGCCTTGAGTGATTGCTTCATGCTTTATGTGCACATTATTAAGCATATTATATGACTATGATTCTGAAATGTCCCGAACCAATTTTTTTCAATTTTCAATTACAATGAGCAATGCAACACACATCCGTTAGGGTTAGCACTTAAACCAAAACGATGCGGAATACAACTCTAACCAAGAATGTACACCAGGATCCCGAGATGGGCAAGGTGTGAGCATATGGTCAGAGGATCTCAATGCATGCTAAAAAGTAACTCTAACCAAGAATGTGCCCAAGATGGACGAACATATGGTCAGAGGATCACTACCAACTACAATTGCTGAAAGTAAACTCAACGCCAAGCATGTGCTTTCAAACCCAGAATGGGAATGGAGCTACCATATGGCGGAGATGCTAAGTATTACAATGCAACTCAAATGTAAATAGGCGGCAAGCCAGCCTCTTCCACTTATTCAGTGGGTATTACAAAGCATGGAGAGCAAGATTAGAAGAAATGCTGACAGTACTACTGTTCAACTTACAATACGATGAAGAGTGTCTGCCAAGAGCATAAGGTTAGAACTAAACAGTGCTGCAACAAAATAGAAGACTCTCCCTTGCTCATCAATAGTACCAAGACCAATAACTCCACTGAAAAGACCAATCTCAAAGTTCTGATTTGTGACAGACCTGCTCTTTGAATACTAAATCAGCAACATAGGAAACTATTAAAATGCTCACTACTTCCCCAATTCTCACCCAAAATGCATTAAACTTAATGCAAAGTGCTCCTATTATGAAGGCGCCTAAGAATGCATCACAAAGCTGTCCCTAACAGCTGATATTTATTTTATGCACAAACTCCAATGAGACCCAAATGGTACGGCCCTTAGTGAGGGGCGATTTCCTCAAATAAAATTCAGTTCTTCATAAAAAAATCTGTAACTTATCAGATATGGGCGCCCTTGCCAAGGAAACACAATGAAACAACACCCACAACCAGAATATTTTTATTTTCAACTATATGAATGAAACTACACATCAGCCATGATATCAACAACTCCAGATTTTTGATATAATATGCAAGAAACAGAACTATAATGCAAGCAAATGCTACAAAGCAAACCTCACTACAAAATCTCTCAACAATAAGCAAACTTCTCCACTAGGTGCTATCTCTCAAGCACGAAGTCGAGCCAAGGCTAGGAGGCATTCATTCCTCGAAACAGTCCAGCAACCATTTCGGCAGCATAACAATACTCAAGATATCATATACCAAATGAAGAGAAAAGGTTGGCTTTTATAGATTTTGAGAGGAACTTCTAGAAGCTTCAAGAAGGCGCCAAATATTCAAATTTGAATTTGCTTTATCTCCCTCCAAAGGTGGCGTCCATTTTCCAAGGTAATATTTGACTTTTAACTTTTTAAAAATAACCTTCCTCTCAAGTAGGCGTCCCACTTCACCAATAAATAATTTGGCCTTAGGAAAATATAAATTATCTCCTGATGAGATAATCACCCTTGAAGTCCCCCTTTTAAAACAACTTAAAGTTGCAATGCTAAGCTAAGGGGTTATAATATTATAATATAACATTATTTTAATTAAAATACTTATCTCTCCAGAAAATGCATCAAAAGGCCAAAACAACCATACCAACTGAACTGACTGCAAAGGGAAGCCAACAGGACCACCGCTAAAAATAGAATTTACTAAAAATAGTAAATTCGGAAAGTTGCTCGGATCAAAGTGTATGCAATACCATTGTGAAGCTTTCTGAAAACCCAGAAAGAATCCACAATCCAAAATCCCAAACTCTGAGGTGTAGCCATCATAACTTACTAAAAATAGTAAGTCTGGAAAGGTTGTCCGATGCAGTTGCATGTCATACCTCTGCGAAGCTCTCTGAAAACCCAGAAGGAATCCAGAATCCAAACAACCAAACTCCAACATGCAAACCCCTAAATCTTCAAAAGAACCCACCAAACAGCCGGAAACCCTAATTCTGCAACTGACTAGCGACAACATCCCGGGGATAGGCCATCAATCATTGAAAAGTGTAGTGCTAAAAATGGGGATATTACAGTCCGCCCTTCCCAAAATTGCTTGTCCTCAAGCAATACCACCACAACTCCCGAAAAATTAAGACTGATCCATACCAAAACAAGTATGATCCCAGGTTCCCAAGTCCGTCTCAAGAAGGACCCACCATGATGATGTTGCACCACTCTGATCACATCAGTGAAAACATCATGCCAATGCTGCACTAACCTTCCTTGTAACTCCAAGGTGTTACCATCCATAATACTCAAACTGAAAGATCTTAAAGGACTGAGATCAATATCATGCAACACCTCAAGTCCAAGATGCTCAAAGTCAACAATATCAACCATACCGCTGTCAACCACAATTCTAAGCAAGAAGAAAGATAGGCTACTCAACTCAAAATCAATCTCCTCAGCATACCTCCACATGGTAACAAACGAAGCCCTGATGGCAAATGTGACATCTTCAAATCTTCTTGCAAAGAGGAAAACCATCCTTTGCAAGAGCTCAACAAACTCGTACTCACGTCTCCTCATGGAGCTACTATGCACCAACTGAATTATACTGACACCACCAAGAAGGCTTCTAATCACTCTTACAGTTCCAACTCCAAAAGTCTCAGAATGAAAAGCCAGAGCATGTGGTAGTTCGCTGTCCCGAACCAGTATAGTAAAGAAACTATCAAGATTTGCTTCACAAACCTCCAGAAGGTGAACTCCGAGAATAGGGTAAGTGTGAAGGAACAAATAATCTCTGTTTTTCAAGGCTGAAGTAAGCGAAGTGCAATCTGATTTTAGTACTTCACACAAGGAAAAACAGAAGCACCAATGGAATTTCCAAGTGTGAGTATATGAGATGAGCATTGAGTTGCAAGATAACACCTCCAAAGTGGCCAAAAAATACACTAGAGCAACCTCCAACTGCAAACTACCACCTCTTAGACCAAAAGTGAAGAACCCACTCTCCTGAATGAAAGTAACTCCACATGTAAGGTGGCTGGTCTGCCTCCAACCAGCAAGCTCGTGTCTCAAAATCTGCCCTTGTCTTAGCCGAAAGTCACTCCCAAGAGCAACCGATTGTTCATCTCTCCAACCCATACTCAAAATTTCTCTCCAATCCATTTGTTGATGAACAAATGGAACCATCAAGTGGTTGGAAAAGAAGGGAACAATATCAACAAAACTGGAAATTTGATCCTTATCCCTCCAAAAGTCCTTTCCATATGTAATAAGCTCCATCAACCTATGTTGAGAATCCCAAGCATGGATACCCAACTGAAAGTGATTTTCAACATTTTGAAAAGAAATCTCAATGCACTCCCCAATGCTAGTGAGAATCAAGTGCATTCTCTTAAAACTGATGTCCCGCCTAGTGAATCCTTGAAGCTTAACCATGAAAGCTTCAACAACATTGGAGTATGACACATAGAGTGGCTTCAAATTCAACTCCCAAAACTGACTAGTATGATCCAAAACATCACTCCACCCAAGGGAGGGATTATCAAGAATGCAACCACCAAGTTTTGGTCCATTTTTCTTCCATGCCTTCTGGATAGTAGGTCTGAAATCTTCACTCCTTGCTGCTGTAATGAAGTTACCAACAGCTACCAAGACTTGTCTCATCAACATCTTGATGTCAAAGATGTCGAAACCTCCTCGAATCAACACTTCCCATGTAAAGACTTCATCCTCAAACCCTCTTATGCATTCGCTAACAAGCCACCTTAGAAGATTATTAATCACAATTTGTGTCACATCTTCATACAGTGAAATCAAAGCATCCTTAGACTGGAGTTCATGCTTGACCTCATGCTTGGTCACTTCACTACATGACTCATTTTCAAAACAAAGAGAGGATTGTCATAAGTTGCTTCTGCACCCACTTTAAAGAAGGGATTGTCAAAAACTTGGAAGTCATTCTTTTCGTCTTGCTGATCCAAATCTGCACATGCAACTTCTGATTTTCTTAAGATGCTTTCAAGATCAAACTCCTCTTGAAGACAGTCAAGCTCTCCAATCACTTGATTGATTTCTTCAGCTCTTTGTGCACCCTCTTGCTCCTTGAAAAGTTTGAAATCGGCAAACTGGTCTTCAACCTCTGTTAGATCCAACTGAGTTTCTTTCAACTTGTCCTTAATTGTTTTAAGCTCCAGAGTAAGCTCATCAACCTTTCTCTCTTTTCCTTGGAGAACACTGAAGGACTTCTTTGCAAGTTCAATGGCATGATCCCAATCCTCCATCAAGTGTATGCAATCTGATTTCAACGCCTCCAAAGAGTCTCTGATAAGTTGCAAGTTGAGAAGAGCAACTTCATCCTTAACTCCTCTTCTTCTCTCTTCAAGCTGAGCCTTCCAGTAGAGATCTTCAATCAAACTATGAGTGCGATCAAATTGGGATAGAACTCGCACTTCCCTCTTAAAGGACTCTTTGACTTGACCTTCCCACTCAAGAATATGCAAAGATGGCGGATTGTTAATTGGCTGATTTTCCAAATCAGAACTTTGTTTTGTGTCTTTGCGGCCATCATAGCTGTTCCAGCTTTCGTGTCTTTCACCATCAACTAGAGGAGAATGCTCAATGTCATGGAGAGGAACACATTCCACAATTTCTTCGATCCTAAGTTTGCAATCAACTTCATGCATTGAAAAATCAGATTTGTGCTTAGTAACACCTTCAAACTCTACATCTTCAAGAACCATATGGTCTTCTAGCTCTTCTTCTTCATCACTGTCTCCTTGATCAAACATTATGCCAGCACCCAACTTAATCAAGGAACCATATTTGTCCGTTGTTCGGAAAGTTTCTGTAACCACATATTCCTCTATAGTGGCTGCAACCACTTCAAAGAGATCATTATGGAGCTTTGTTACACAATCTTCTTCTTCAAAGGAAACTCCTCCTCCAAGGGCTACCTCGTAGTTTGCCATGAAATCTGGTTCTCGTTCTTCATCAGGATCAAAGGAAAGCTTATCCCACACAGGTTCTTTATCATAACTTGACGCCAACACACCCGGATCCCAAATGCCAAGGGGTTGACTGAGATGATCAAACGAAAAAAGATTTTCATGCTCCACTGGAGGTATTGACTCATGGAATAAGCCAACTCCTGAATCTCTTAAGCTGATATCATCAAAAACATTTCTCTCCAATGGCTCAGTTTGCTGCTCAAACCCAATGTCACCATCATACTCGAATGAAGAATCTTCATTGCTTGTTGTTTTGTAAACTTCACCGTCATTATCTTCACCATGAGGAAGTATTATGTTGATGTCTTCGTGTAGAACTTCTTGAGAAGTTGGGACAGCAACTTGAAGAGAATCCATCTTTACCAAATCGTCAACATGATCCGGTATGGACTCTTTGGAATCATCTCCATCATCATGACCACCAATCTTTCCTGCATCTTGCTCTAATTTCTCCAAAAGTGGCTTCAATTTCTCCTCACATTGATTAAACAATCCCTTAATCAGCATAGCAGCCATAGGGGAACCCTCTTCTTCACGTTCATATGCGTCCAAGAGGAAGGATTGGACACTAGGTGGAATTTCATCAGCCTCATTAATAGTGAGAACAAGAATATTATTCACAGCTGCAATAACATTCTTTTCCTGTTTGCTCCAAGTGGATATGAAGAGGTAACGGAACAAGTGATAAATCTAATCATGCATTTCCAAGTCTAATAGCAAGTTACTTACCCTGAGATCTGAAAATGTTTTTAAGATAGCAACCTTTCTAGAAAATAGACTGCTTCCAGTTTCATCAAGATCTTGGTAACTTTCAACAATTCTATGAAGAATCTTCTTCATAGTTTCATCATCATAAGGCATCAGGGGAATCACAATTCTAATCAACTCCATGAAGCAAGAAGTAATCAACAGCTTGGTTTCTTCATTTGGATGTCCCAACCAATAGGGCTGAATTAAAAGGTGAACTGCAGGTGATAATGCCAACTGCATCCGTTCAGAAGGTGATTGCTTCACCTGTCTCAAACATTGTTCCAATATTTGAAGATTATTCTTTTCATCTTCCCTTGACTTTCATTCTTTGTCAAGTCTATTTCCGGTCGCAAAAAGTGTTTGTTCCAGCTTTATCTCTTCTCTGTTAGCCATGTTTAACTGCCACTTCTAAACTGAGCCGAACTCTGTTCTGATCTCTGGTGTAGAACTGATTCCTCCGTCCTTCAATTGTCAACTAAACCTTGTTGGGCACAGGATGGCAGGATCTTGGCTCTGATACCATTGAAATGTCCCGAACCAATTTTTTTCAATTTTCAATTACAATAAGAAATGCAACACACATCCGTTAGGGTTAGCACTTAAACCAAAACGATGCGAAATACAACTCTAACCAAGAATGTACACCAAGATCCCGAGATGGGCAAGCTGTGAGCATATGGTCAAAGGATCTCAATGCATGCTAAAAAGTAACTCTAACCAAGAATGTGCCCAAGATGGACAAACATATGGTCAGAGGATCACTACCAACTTCAATTGCTGAAAGTAAACTTGACGCCAAGCATGTGCTTTCAAACCCAGAATGGAAATGGAGCTACCATATGGCGGAGATGCTAAGTATTACAATGCAACTCAAATGTAAATAGGCGGAAAGCCAGCCTCTTCCACTTATTCAATGGGTATTGCAAAGCATGGAGAGCAAGGTTAGAAGAAATGTTGACAGTACTACTGTTCAGCTTACAATACGATGAAGAGTGCCTGCCAAGAGCATAAGGTTAGAACTAAACAGTGTTGCAACAAAATAGAAGACTCTCCCTTGCTCATCAATAGAAACAAGACCAATAACTCCACTGAAAATACCAATCTCAAAGTTCTGATTTGTAACAGACTTGCTCTTTGAATACTAAATCAGCAACATAGGAAACCATTAAAATGCTCACTACTTCCCCAATTCTCACCCAAAATGCATGAAACTTAATGCAAAGTGCTCCTATTATGAAGGCGCCTAAGAATGCATCACAAAACTGTTCCTAAAAGCTGATATTTATTTTATGCACAAACTCCAATGAGACCCAGATGGTACAGCCCTTAGTGAGGGGCGATTTCCTCAAATAAAATTCAGTTCTTCATTAAAAAATCTGTAACTTATCAGATATGGACGCCCTTGCCAAGGAAACACAATGAAACAACACCCACAACCAGAATATTTTTATTTTCAACTATATGAATGAAACTACATATCAGCCATGATATCAGCAACTCCAGATTTTGATATAATATGCAAGAAACAGAACTATAATGCAAGCAAATGCTACAAAGCAAACCTCACTACAAAATCTCTCAACAATAAGCAAACTTCTCCACTAGGTGCTATCTCTCAAGCACGAAGTTGAGCCAAGGCTAGGAGGCATTCATTCCTCGAAGCAGTCCAGCAACCATTTCGGCAACATAACAATACTCAAGATATCAAATACCAAATGAAGAGCAAAGGTTGGCTTTTATAGATTTTGAGAGGAACTTCTAGAAGCTTCAAGAAGGCGCCAAATATTCAAATTTGAATTTGCTTTATCTCCCTCCAAAGGTGGCATCCATTTTCCAAGGTAATATTTGACTTTTAACTTTTTAAAAATAACCTTCCTCTCAAGTAGGCGTCCCACTTCACCAATAAATAATTTGGCCTTAGGAAAATATAAATTATCTCCTGATGAGATAATCACCCTTGAAGTCCCCCTTTTAAAACAACTTAAAGTTGTGATGCTAAGCCAAGGGGTTATAATATTATAATATAACATTATTTTAATTAAAATACTTATCTCTCCAGAAAATGCATCAAAAGGCCAAAACAACCATACCAATTGAACTGACTGCAAAGGGAAGCCAACTAAACTGAAGCCAACAGGACCACTGCCAAAAATAGATTTTACTAAAAATAGTAAATTCGGAAAGTTGCTCGGATCAAAGTGCATGCGATACCATTGCGAAGCTTTCTGAAAACCCAAAAAGAATCCACAATCCAAAATCCCAAACTCCGAGGTGTAGCCATCATAACTTACTAAAAATAGTAAGTCTGGAAAGGTTGTCCGATGCAGTTGCATGTCATACCTCTGCGAAGCTCTTTGAAAACCCAGAAGGAATCCAGAATCCAAACAACCAA